>VWZY01002160.1:0-10300 GCA_013399075.1 Chloroceryle aenea | reverse complement strand
AGGAAACTTCCTGAGCGTGCCCTCAATCCCTCCATCCAGATCATTGGCAAAGGTATTCAACAGAACTGGCCCAAATATTGAGCTCTGGTGAACACCACTTGTGGCCCACTACCAACTGGTAGCAGCTGGACTTAACTGCATTCATCACAAATAGAATAGAATAGAACAGAATAGAACAGAATAGAACAGAACAGGAGTAGTTCAGTTGGAAGGAAGGTACAACAATCATCCGGTCCAATTCTGACTTACTCATGGGTGACAAAAAGCTAAAGCATGTTATTAAGAAAATAAATTCTTCCTACTGTCCAGTATAAACCTCCCCTGGTGCAGCTTTGAACCATTCCCATGCATCTTGCTCCTGGATACCTGGAAGAAGAGCTCAGCACCTCTATTTCTACATACCCTCCTCGGGAGGCTGCAGAGAGCAGTGAGATCACACCTCAGCCTCCTTCTCAACAAGCCAAAAGTCCTCAACTGCTCCTCACAGGGCCTTCCTTCCAGCCTTGTCACAACTTTATTGACACTTTCTGTATACATTCAAGGACCTTCTCATCCTTCTTAAACTTTGGGACTAAGAACTGCACACAGCACTCAAGGTGAAGCCACATCAGTGCTGAATACAGCAGTATAATCCCCTCTTCTGATCATCTGCTTGTGTTGTGTTTGATATACCCCAGGGTGTGGTTTGCCCTCTCAGCTACCAGGGCACACTGGTGATTCCTATTGAGCCTGGTGTTGACCAGCACACTCAGATTCCTTTCTGCTGGATTGCTCTCCACCCTCTCCTCTCCTAGTTCATACTTGTGACCAGTGTTACCCTGTCCTAGGTATAGCATCCAGCATGCTGACTTGATAAATTTCATCCCATTAGTCATTGTCCAATGCTCCAATAAATCTAGATCACACTGCAAGGTATCTTGTCCCTCAAGAGAGTCAACAGCACCTCCCAGTTTGGTATCATAAGCAAACTTGCTAATGGTGAATTCAACTCCTGCATCCAGATCACTGATAAGGAAACTGGCCCTAGAGTTGAGCTCTGAGGTGACCAGCTACCAGCCAGAAGTAGCCTCATTCACTACAACACNTATGTCACCTCCTTCCTCAGATGAAAGGTGCCTTTAGGACTCTGCTGTTTCCTGAGTGGGTTTTTCTCCATGCTTCTTTCCTGTTTTGATCAACTGAGGATCTAGTCACCCTTCAGGATCGAAAAGTAGTGCTGCATATGTGATGTTTTGAATACTACATTGNCTTCAGCCAGTTCTTCACCTAGCATGCTGTGAACCTACCCATCCTAGAGCTGGAATTGCCCCCAATTTCCCAGATTGATTTTTGCAATGACCTTTCTGTTTCACATGCATTCAGGTAGAATATTTTAACCTGGCAAATATTCTTTATCCCAAGGATTACAACAACATGCCTGTGTACTCATATCTCAGTAGATCTTTGTTGACCAAGTATCTTTTAATAAAATGGTCTTTATTTGCTACTGTGATTATAATTTTTGTTATACATTCAATTTTTTCACTCAGAAGGCTGTGATGTTCTTGACTTTCTATGGGAATGAAGCTTTACAAAATCCATTTAAATATAGCTACATGGACATTGAAATCAGCCTGTTGAAATGTTGCTATTCATTCCTATTGCTTGATAAAAATGTAACAGAATAGAGATACAGAAGGTGTTTTGGCAGCTGCAGCAGCAGCATTTGAAGAATCTTCATAATTAGTGTTAATTTAAAATTATTTACTATTCAGATTCACTGAGATTTACTGCAAAGTTAACAATTTTTGCTCATAGAGTTTTATTTCCAGCTTGCCTCTGTTCTCTTTAATTTTTTTTATGAATCTGATTTTTAGCTATATATTTTATGTATTTATGTATTTTATTCTCTTTTTTTGCTTTGCTCTCTCTTTTTTTTTTTTTCCCTGACAAAGTCCAACATAAACCATGTACATTTTAATATGAAAAAACTCCACAATCATGAGTAAGTATAAATGAATGAAGAAGAAATCTGTGAAGCTTAATTCATTTGAGTATTACTGTTATGTCCCCTGGCCTAAGCTGTTAGCTGGTAGTTGAGGCAATCTGTTAATAGGAGACGTTAATGATGCAGAAAACCTGGCTTATTACAACAGTGTTTTTTTGCTGTAAATGAAGAAAATTTCTGAAGAGAGGATAAAGGGTAGCAATATCTTTTTTGGCAGATGCAAAAAAAAAGAAAAAAATCTGTTGCTTTATCACAAAAGTAAGAGGACTTCAAAACTGTATCTAACAGACTGGTTGTGTGGTAAAGAAAGGATAAAGCTATGAATTTACCACCTGGCTTTTTAGTCCTGTGTGGAAGAAAGATGTAACTCATTCCTTCCCCATTAATTGCTTTATTGTCAGTAATATGTAAGGCTGCCAGGCTATTCTGTATGCTGGTTGTGAGGGAACCAGTCATTAAGAAAGGCAAACATCCAATGTATCTTTCCCAGAATCAGGCCTAGACAGAAGAGGTGAAGACCTTCTGTCTAAGCACACCTGCCTGTGACCTAGCACTCACTATAGTCAGTTGAGATCTTCTCCCTAGCAGACTATCTTTGGTTCAGGGACTCTGAGGAGGAAAGCTCTGCCTGCGGTTATGCCTTCTTGCAAGGGTCCAGAACACCTACATGAAAGAGTGGGACAGTATTGTCTGTCAGCCCTCCTGTCTACTTCCTAATGGAGAAAGATAAAAGAGCAGGGGCATACTTAATTGTTATTGGCCACCTTTGGAGTTCAGCAGCTATAGGATGGATCACATGAACTTTCCTTGGACTGGCATCAGCAGCTTATCAAGAAGACTGTTTGCCTGCATCACTCCCCAGTGCTGACTCTGTGTGAGAAGCCATAATGAGGGTCACTATTGTTCTGTGAGTGGTAAATTGTCATATTATAAGACATAAGGCTAGAAGACCCAGAGACTGGAATCAGTCTCTTCTGTACTGGAATCTCTCTTCTGTACTTATCCTTTATAAAAACTTAAACAATGGATTTTCTTCAGAAGCATATAAGCAAAATGTATACTGCAATTCCCAGTAGGGTGTTAGGTTTTTGAATGTCCAATGTGGAATCTTTTTGACGTTTTCTGATGTTTTCTTATGGATGTTTATTTCTGTCTGAGTTTTGAGAATATAATGCTTGCTTTTTCCTTCTTACTGTGGTTTGTTAGCAAGGAGAAAGAAATGCTAAATATTTTATTTCCATTCACAGAAGCTTTGCCAGAGTGCTAGTACCATTCAGAACAAGGCTGAAAACTTGTAAAACTAAGTTGGACAATATTGTTCTGTAGCCCTGCACCTGAAAGATGTGTGGATGTCCTGAATCCTTTGCAAAAGGTTCTGCTCAAGGTAAGTGATAATAAAGGGTCAAGACTAATTCTTTTCTGTTCACTTGTTATCCAAGCCATGGAAGGATAAGGAGAAGAGATGAATAAAGTGGCTTACTTAACTCATAATTTTTTAAATTAATCTGTAAATACAGCCTGGCACTAGATAATTCATTACAAATCATCAGTCACGGCAGTGAAACACCAACATGGGCTGTCTCTTGGTGCTGTGAAATGTCCTTTGGGAAACGGCTGGACAAGCACACATGAAGGACAATATACCTTATGTCCAGTGCAGGGCTGAAGCTGAAGAGCTTTCCCCCAACCTNCTCCTCTCCTTTCAACATGCTTTGCTCGGCCTCACTGATCATGCTTCAGGTGCTTAGAAAACTGGTCTGGACATACTGGGCATACTTTGATGATGGACAGTGGATTTATTTTTCTTGAGCCCTACCTGTGGCTGGGCATTGCAGAGGACAGCAGGTTCCAGCAGACTGGGGCCTTGGGGAGTTTTGGGGGCAGATGGTCAGGACCTTGCAGCCAGGGCTGCCCCAACCCAAATCTCCCTCGGTAGGATGGGAGGGCAGTGAGGAAGCCTCCTCCCTGGGTACTGGTCATCTCTCTGGAGCTGAGGACAGGACAATATCTGAAGCGGGATGCTGCAGTTTTATATATATAAAGCATAGGCTCGATTTGAAAGTAAAAAGACTCAGCTTTAGTATGGGCATACACTTTTTTGTTGAAAAAGCATTTTCTCTTTAGTGCTCTACTTGCCCACTTTTATTGGACAGCATCACTACTGTTACTGAGAAAGGCAGACCTAGAGGCCCTACAGCAATTTCTTGTAGCTCTGCTGAAAATAAATGGTGCCTATTTAAAAAATAGCTTACCCCAGGTACTGTCCATTACTCCACAGACTCTGTTAAAGGCCACCAGGCAATGGACAAAGAACATTACCCATTGATAAATCAAATCTGTTCCTATTGCCTCTGGCTGTGTTTATCCTCCCAAGCCCCTCAAGTGGTCTGCTGCTAGAAAAAAATCCATTTCTATTCTCAAATTCTCTGAAGTCTCAGAGCCCAACCTTCAGGTCTCTGAAATGGAAAAATTATGATTAAAGTGATTATAATATTTACACAAATGCAAAGATTAATACTTCCAGAAAGTGACACCGACAAACAGGAACATTCACAAATCTATTATTGCCTGATAGGAAACAGGCATCCAGCAGTGCACAAGCACCCGACCCCACTGAAAATCGTAACAAAACTCCCATTCACTTGTAGGGAACTGGGATTTCAGCACTCATATTTAGCAGCAGAATTTGTGGCAAAAAGCAAAGTGTTTGTATGCAAAGCTGATCACCAAAGAGATGGGACAACAACCCTGACAGCAAACATAATACAAAGGACTGTTGAGCTGAATCCACATGCACTGCATAATACGCTGGATGCATTTGTACAATTAGCCCATCATGACATGAATCACCGAAAATAAAGAGCTGTCTGTAACCTCATGTAGTAGCAGCAGCATTGCATGAAGAGCTGTGGCCATGGCTCCGCAGGCAGAATTCTTTAAAGAAGCATAATCAGATTGCTTAACCTATGTTAGACATCTGTACGGCCGAGCAAACAACTAAAACACCTGGAAACATCATGGGATTGCTAAAAACAGATGTGTGACTAAAAGAAAATGCTGCAAGCCTGGTTTCTTCTTCATTGCTTTTAAAAGGGTCCATCATGTCCTTGTATACTCATTGGGGCAAATATAGATCCATATAAATTCTTTTTTGTAAAAAAACTTTTTTTTTTTTTTATAGATGAAATATTCTGCTACTGTTGCTGAAATGAGTCAAGGTGTTTGTGAATTAACAAGTGTAAGAAGTTTTTCAGGAAATGTTGCCTCAGGTTTTCAGGACTTCAGTCTCAACTAGCATGCATTATGCTTTCATACATTTGCAAGAACACCTTTTTTTTGTTTAGTTTCATACTTTGTTCATTTGTGAATCCTTATAGAGACAGATGTCATCTTGGATAGCTTGACAGAAAACCAACAGTTGTCTCCTTTCTGCCACTTTTATAATGGATACCAAGAGCTCAGAGTGTTGGCTCTGGGTTGATAGGCAGACCATAGGAAATGGTCTACAACTGAAGTTCAGTTTTCAAGTTCAATGGACTCCATCAGTATCTTAAAGCTCCCTGAGAAATGTTGAGTGTTGTCACTGCTCTGTAGCTTGAGACTGGAAATCATTGATCAGAAGGATGTAAAACCAGCAAAATCTAGAACCTAAGACTTTCTGCTCTTCTTGGTTCCAGGTATAGGTATCTTGGTTAGTTCAAACTGGTAACTCCTTTCTGTAAAATTATCTTGTGAAGAAGACCATTACTCCTGCAACAGTATCTGTTTTCAGTGATACATTCAGGCTAATGGGCTTTGGACAATCCTGCATTCAAGAAATAATTTACTCTATTACTAGCTTTGCATTACTTCTCACAAGGAAACTGAAATAATGTGACTGAGCTGTTAAGACAACTATCATCCCTGTTGTTGTTCTCTGTTGCCTTTCAATGTGTTTTGATGGGACCTGTAGTGGTGATTGCTGACTCAAAATCCCGAATTTGTCTTTTGATTTAAACAAAGATCTTAAAATAAACAAGGTCTTTCCAGCACAAGAACAATGACAAAATATTAATTCGAGAGTGCTGGTTATTACAACGAAACGGTTTGGTTTGAGTAGCACTTAATATTAGACATATTACTCTGCACTTGTCAACTGAACTGGTTTAATGGAAAATTCCTTGAATAACGTACATAGGAGCATGCTTATCCCTAGTGCATGTTCTTTGCTCAGCATGAAGAAAATATCTGTAAGCCTGGATAGGGCGAGATAAAATTGTTATTGCTCATATTCGCCAGAGAAAGATTATAAAATTAGGATTTAGAAAAAGGGTTGTTTGTGTTTAAGGATTCAGTACACAAGCCTCCCAGACTGATGCTGTGTCAAGGACTCTCTACTCCCATCTCATGGTGAGCAGAGACCACAGCAGCTCTGGGACTAGAAAGACTGACCCTGGAATGTCTGTATTTTGTGGGAATGGCAAACATTTCCAAAATACATTCATTCCATATGGGGAAAAAAAAAAAGGCAAATAAATCACCTACTAGAATAAGATTTCTCTGTGTCATACACTTTAAAATAAAGTGCACAGTGCTATTTTGAATTAAACTTTTAAATAAACTGTATCATATTATCCAAGTCTATGCCTTTGCTTTATGAGTTATAGCAAATAGTATTACTGAGTGAGAAAGAAGGTAGATCACTGGTGGATACATAAAAGAAACTCCACTGTTTATGAATTACTCCTTCTTGAAGAACACATCCTTCCAGCAGTGTTGCGACTTTTCTGAGAATGATCAAGAGATCACTGCTTTCTTAGCTATCACACCGGTGGTTTAGGAGTAACATGCTAATGCTCCATTTACAGTAGCAAATCTCAAGGAAAATGAAACAATTTATTTATTTCTAAACAGGAGGATAAATGCTTGATACTTTTCTATGCCTGACCCAGGGGTCAATGGTCAGCCATTCAGAGGTCATGACAAGACTTGCTTCAGTGATTGACTGAGAAAAAGCCCTCTTGATTCTTGGAAAGTACTTCCATTGTTATGTCTGACTTGCAGAGTTGAGCTTGGAGGAGGTCACAGTTTTTAGTTATCATCATCAATTAACACTTCTTTACTTGTGTCAAATTCCTCCTTAGTCCATAACCACTTACTATTTTACATGGCCACGATTTTATTTTACCCAGAGTGAGCAAACTGTCTCCCTCAGTGAGGAACCTGGGTGTAGTAGAGTGTTGGCTTTCTAGCCACCTCCCCACTACCATATACTGACCATTGTTCATTGTCTCAAAACATTCCTCGTGTGCAGAAGAGTCTTCTCATAAGAGGTAAATTTTGTTGCTCTCCCTGGTATATGAGGGAGCTCCTTCAATTATGGGAGACTAGCATCTTGAGAGGTTTTGTGCATAAGCACACTTGTGGGTTAGCCAACTGATCAGGTGCCATGGTGTAGAATTTTAGGGGTTATGTCTAGCAGCAATGGCTGTCCAGGGCAAGAAGACTCTAAAAATATCCATAAGGATATTGACTTTAAGATGAAGGATTAAATCAGCCCTGTCCAGTCACAGGTCTTTTTCTGATGAGGTCCTGGCATCCAAGGCAGAGGAAAATGTCTGACAGCACACCACCAAGAATGATGAACTTTGCCCACTATCACATCAGACCACCAAGTCTTGCTCCAACCCTTGCCTAGGATCCTGGAAAAGGGAAATTGTGTGTAGGCTGCATCTACTAGAAAAACTTGGAGGAGAATCTGTGAATTGAGACATCTGTGTTTGATTTTTCTGGACTTGTAGAGTGAGACCTGACAATGATAAGGGTCTATGGTCCATGGGAAACTTCTGTTTATCTTTGATAGGTAACTAAGAGAAGCAGTGCTATTGGAGGCATCTTATGTCGGTATACAGAGCCATGGGAAACTTTTAGTGGGATCTACAAACTGAAAAAGCCTGTGAGCCTGCTCTCTTTGATTTATCTGGATTTAAACAAGTCTAAGAGCTCTCAGTTTTATTTGTTTAGCCTTGAGTAAAGGTGAGGAGCCTCTGTTTGATTTTATATGACCTATTTAAGGCACTAGTATTGTAAGTTTGATTTGTTCTGTAGGACTCTCCAAGCCCTGAAGACATTTCATTTTTTATCCTGGATTCCTTAGGGAAATGTGGTGGGGTTTATTGGCCTAGAAGACATTTATTTCCCAGGTTCCTAGGGGGATGTCACTGGCCTCCTCTGTCCTCATCTTGTTACTGTTTATTTGCCATAATGGCTTGTAATGTGCATGTTGCCTTAAAGCTTCTGTATTGCTTGCCTCTTGGCAAAAATGGTCAATTTTGTCATGTGTCTGAAAAAAGTTAATAAATGTGTCCTGTCAGAATAGTCTTTGACCTCTTGCCCTTCAGCACCTTACCGGGGCCTTATCATTACCATTTCCCTCAACATCAGTCTTGTCATCCTACAGAAGAAGGACTGGAGAGGCAGGATTTACTGTAGTACGTAGGTGGCATGAGGTATGGTGAGGAAGAGACACTGCCTGTGGATTTGTGAGATTGCACAGCTTTTGAAAGGAGGCTAGGGAAAAGGACAGGAGGTGGGAGAGGGAAGCACATGGAGACTTGGGAGGATACATCCAGAAGAATGATGTTTGTGCAATGTAGGCTCAGAAAAAGATGCCCTTTGCTGCTGAGCATTGAAATACAGCTTGTACCAAACAGAAGCCCTGACATCTGTAGTGATGGTTTCAAGGTGGATTCATGAGATCCTGAGTGCTGTGTCTTCATGACAGGATTTCTTACCAGCGTCAGAGAAATTATACAGCATGTGACAAGTTATAATGATACACACAGTGCTAGGGATGATGTCAGGCANTGTCAGGCAGTCAGCACGCAGTCCCTATCTGTGTGTGTGGGATTGCGTGTATGTATGTGTGAGAGAGAGAGAGAGTGCCTAGAGGCATGCTCCACACGCACCATGCAGGGGGTGAGTGGGTACTGAATGAGGGCTGGTGTAGATGAGCAGGGTCAATTGGACTGGTACTGGATTTGTAGTATCACCCCCTATATGGACTCCTTTTTGAGAGAAGGAAGATTGCACTACGTGGTACAGGCTAAAAATAGCCCCTGTGTTAGAATTTACCCCATATTTCACCTCTGTTAATAGTATTTTCTTCTGAAAAATTATTAGTCTTTTTGGTGTAACCCCTATTCACAGTTAAAAAGAAAATATACCAGGATAAAACTTTTTCATTTTTGTAATCCGGTGTTAACTTTATGATTCAAACCATTCCTGCAATTCCAAACTTGGTTAGTGAAGCAGTATATCTCTTGCATTTCTTTAAATTTTCCAGGACCTAGTTTTATAAGCTCTTTCAGTCATTTTTTTCCCCAGTTACAGTATTCTAAGCCAAAGATTTATAGGGACATAGAGAGATTGAATGATAGAAGTTAAACTCAAGATCTGACAATCATTTCAGAAGTAGAGCAAATATTTGGTTCAAAAGGCATTTCAAGTTCTTTCCTCTTACAGGGTGGTACTTTCAATCAAAATAGACTTTATGGGGTTACACTGGTGCACAGCCACGGTGAAACCTCCTGTGAGTGGACATGGGTGTATTTCAGACCTGTTTCAGTCATAGAACCATAGAATTGTTCTGACTGGAAGGGACCCTTCAGATCATAAAGTCCCACTGTTAACCCAGCCCTGACAAGTCCAGTCCACCACTAAACCATGTCACTAAAGGCACCAGCTACAAGTATTTTAAATACTTCTAGAGATGGTGATTCTGTGACTTCCCTTGTCAGTCTGTTTCAAGTCATGACAATCCTTTCAATGAAGAAGTTTTCCCTAATAGTCGATTTAAGCCTCCCCTGCTGCAACTTGAGGTCATTCTCACTTGTACTATTACTTGTTACCTGGGAGAACAAACTGATCTCTGCCTTGCTATAGTCTCCTTTTAGGCACTAGTAGGGAGATAAGATCTCCTCTGAACCTATTTTTCTACAGGAAAAACAACCCGAGTTGTTTCAATCACTTTTCATAAGACTTGTGCTCTAGACCCTTCACCATCTCCATTGTTTTTCTTTGGACATGCTCCAGCATCTCAATGCCCATCTTGTAGTGAGGGGCCCATAAAAGAACACAGTATTTGAGATGAGTCCTCACCAGTGCCAAGTACAGGGGCACAATCACTTCCCTTCTCTGCTGGCCACACCATTTCTGATACAGGCCAGGATGCCACTGGCCACCTGGGCATACTCCTGGCTCATACTCAGCCAACTGTTGATCAGCACCCCAAAGTCCTTCTCTTCCAGGAAGCTTTCCATCCACTCTTCCCCA
>VWZY01002154.1:4823-16215 GCA_013399075.1 Chloroceryle aenea | reverse complement strand
TCCTGTAGAGAAGGGGATAAGCTCAGAGCAGTGAGGGTGGAAGCAGAAGCCCTCTCTGAGGCCCTGTGGAAGAATATTCAGTGTGTGAGGAAGCAGCAGCAGTCCCTGACTGAGGAGATGTGACTTTCTGAGAGTAGCCACGATTTTCTGGATTCTTCCTGCCCTGAACCAGTAAATTGGGTGCGTTTGAGTACGGTTTGAACTAAAGCAGTTGACATTTGAAGGCACTGCTGGGAGAAGAGATGAGTCAGAGGGATACAGGTCTCTGGTAATGGGACCCGAGAAGCTGTTTGAAGCAGAGAGCCAGCTGAGAACTTAGCAGGAAGAAAAACAAGGGAGAGAAGCTATTGAAGTGGAAATGCTGAAGGCACTGGCTGGCCCAGAGAGGAACAGTTCAAGTGAGGCCGAGCCTGAGTGAGGGTATATCGTGTCTCGAAGGCAAACACATTAAAGCTCCATGTGGTGGGGCTGCAGCTGAGGGAGAAGTGGGATCTCTCTTCATTTTTTTTCCCTGAATCATCCTTTTTCTGGCTGGCTTTGTTCAGTCAGCGCAGCGGAATCGTGACCTGTGCTGGTTATCTCCCCAGGCCCCGGCAGAGGCAGCGGCAGTACGTCCGCAGCACGTGGCTGACGGCTCCCAAGAACACTTGGCCACGCTACAGCAAAACAGGTGAGGCCATGGGTGCCACCTCCCGCAGTGCCAGGCTCCTGCCCCCCTGCCCGCCTTGGCACGGGCTGCGGGTCCTGCCAGGCAGGCTTCCCGAGGGAGCTGGGGCTGCTTTCCTCGGCTGCCAGGCCCAGGATTCACGTGGGCTGGNGAGCAGAGCCCGACCCCCCTGGCTCCAGCCTCCTGTCAGGAGCTGTCAGAGCCAGAAGGGCTCCCCTGAGCCTCCTGCTCTCCAGGCTGCACAAGCCCAGGGCCCTCAGCCCCTCCTCGCTTGTGCCCATCTGTAGGGAGAGCATCCTGCCTGGGCTTCTTGTGTGGGTTTTGACCAATGAGAGAAGGAAAAGGAGTGAGGTTCTCTGGGAGCTTCTGGCTTTGGCCCCAGTGCTGTGAATGAACCCTGTGATAAGAAAGCAAAAGTGCTTCTGCTGCCACTGTGCTCATGGGTGGGCAGCGTTAGCATCCATGTCTCCCCTCCAGGGATTAGCATGCAGCTGCTGGACACCAGGAGGGGAGTGCAGCACTTCACCTTCGAGCACCATCGCGAGTACCAGCAAGTGCAGTTCAAGTTCCTGGATGCTGTGGAGTCCATGGACCCCAACAACATTGTGGTATGTTGTGGCCTTTCAGGATTAAAGGGCCTGGCAGAAAGATGGGGACAGAGTTTGGAGCAGGGCCTGTGGGGCCAGTCCAAGGGGGGATGGTTGGGACTGCAAGAGGGAGATTGAGAGTGGAGAGCAGGGAGAGATTGTTGGTGCTGAGGGTGGGGAGAGGCTGGCCCAGGCTGCCCCGAGAGGTGGTGGCTGCCCCATCCCTGTCCCCATTGCAGGGGAGGTGGCCGGGGCTCTGAGCACCCTGCTCTGGCTGCAGATGGCCCTGCTCCCTGCAGGGGGGTGGCCCAGGTGACCCTGACAGGTCCCTTCCCACCCAGACCAGCCTGGGACTCTGTGCTGTGGAGCTGGGTGGCCCATGCTGTTACCTCCTGCACTCCCTGCCAGGCCATGTGGGCTGAGAGATCCCAGTGCTTATTTTTTGAGCAGTCAAGGCCAGTGTCCCCCTGGGTGGGGTGAGGTGAGGCCACACTGCTGCCTGTGCTCTGCTTTCACCTCCTCCACAAGTGACCACCTTCCTGCGAGCAGTGGCCAAGCCCTGATGGCTCTGCCCGAGGTAGCCACACCAGGTAGCCATCTGGCCAGGGGCTCCCAAGAACTGTTTTGCTGAAAGGGCAGGAATAAAGCTCCCTTGTCTTAGCCCTTCAGCTGGGAAAGGAAAAACAGTGGATAAATCCCATCTTTAAATGGAGATCTATAAATACAACAGCTGTTAGCTCGAACTCCAGCGTGGATGAAAAATGTCTTTTCTTGGTATTTCAGCAAAACAGGCTTTGTGTTGAAAGCTCTCCATGCGTGTCCAAGCTCATTAAACTCTGGGGTAACATTTATAGTTTGTAGTGATAAGCAGCAGCGAAATTGCTCTGCCCCTGCTGAACCACAACCGAGGTATTTTCTTCTCTGCAAACCCTGGCCACATGAGCTCGGATCCATGCCCTGCAGAAGCTGCTTAAAGAAGCCATTGTCTGCTAAATAAAGTTTTTTCCTTCCTTCTGCTTTCCCACCCTCTGCTCCCTCCAGCTCCTCGGCTCTGCCCCTACCAAGAGGCTCCCGTGTGGCAGGGACTGGGGGTGTCCCCAGGACACCTCATCCCGGGCTCAGGTGGCTGTGTGGGGTTTCCCCTGGCGTGTTGTGGTTCTGATGCTCTGTCCCTGGTTGGGGGGTCTGGTTTGNACGGGAGTTTTAACATCTGAACTGTCTGGAGAAGTTGCCCGTAGAAGGCACGTTACCAGAAATCCAGTGTGGATTTCACACAGGCATAAATCACCACAGACTTTCATGGATCAGAGAGAGATAATAACAAGTATTTGGCAACCTGGGCTAGTGGGAGGTGTCCCTGCCTGTGGCAGAGGCGTTGGAATGAGATGAGCTTTAAGGTCCCTTCCAACTCAACCTATTCTGTGATTCTAATCTACTGCCCTTTTAAGGGTAAAATCCAGTGCATGGAGTCACTCATCCCAGGAGTACTTTGACCCCACCAACCACTTTATCCATGTCAAGGTTTAGGGTCAGGGCAGCCCTTTAGAGCTGTAACAGCCACTCTCTGATAATCCCCTTCCCTCCCCAAAGGGAAAGGGAATAAGGGAGACTTAGCAATTAGAAAAGGGAACTGGAGCAGCTTGAATGGAAATAATAATCATAAAAATGGAATGTATACAAACCAGTATGGAACCCAGCTCCCCCAGTGGCAATTCCATCACCGTCACCACTGGTGCTGTGGAGCAGGCACTGGGAGAGTCCCAGCCTGGGCCCAGCTTCAGAGGGGAGCTGTGTTCAGGGGCTGGATTCAGGAACACACGGACTGGGATCAAAGGCACAACCACCAGAGTATTCCTCGGGTGCTCCGAAGAAGAAACTGGAAGAGAAGCAGGGCAAAGCCCCTCCTGATCCCTCAGCTGTATTCTCACTATGATGTGTACGGGCTGGGATCCCTCGCTGGGCAGTTTGGGGTTGCCTGCCCTGTCCCCTCTGTTCTCACTCAAACTGGGACAGTCCGTGACAGCCCCAGTCTCAGTGTAGCTGGAGCCCAGCTCTGCCTGCCTGCTGTGGTTTCACTGGCACTGTGCAAAACGTTCTTTTCTGGGGGGTCCTGCTCCATGAGTGTTTTTTTCTGCTCTGGGTAGTGGCTTAAAAGGGCCTTGCTGGTGAAGTTCTGTGTGAAGAGCACTTTCTCCCAACACAGTGACTCTGGGTGCTCCATCCCCTCCAAAACTGAACTTGAGAGCAATCAGGAGTGGGGCAGAACATCAGGCAAGTGGCACGGAGGCAAAAGCCCTGTGCTGGGACAGCCTGGAACACAAAGGCTTTGTGCTGTAGGTGGTCACACTGGCCACACCCTGCAGATGGACAGCTTCTGGGGCTTTAGGAGCTGTGCTTTTTTTCTTTTCTTTTTTTTTAATTTATTTCTAAACCTAAACCCTCAGGAGATTTGAAGGACCCTCAGTAGTTTCATACTGAAGCTTTAGATGCTCGGATGAAGTCGCTCATTTATAATCTTCCTGACTGCAGAGGTTCTCAGGTGTTTCAGAGTTTCTATTCCGAAGCCTGGAAGAAAAACCCCAAGATTTTTAATCCATTATAATTCAGGAGCTGTTTCCTGGAATGGAAATAGATGTGTCACAATGCCCTGTCTGTACCCAGAGGCAGCAAAAGCTCTGATCAACTGCTCAGAACTGTGAAGGGATTGAGAATAAAACGAACGTCGCGAGGCTCGCTGGCTGCATCGTGGATACTGTGTGCAGCTCTGGGCTCACACCCTCGGAAGGAGCTGGAGGAGCTGCAGAGGAGGACAGCAGAGATGATCAAAGGCCTGGCACGGCCTCAGCGCTGGAAAAGCTGGGTCGTCCGGGAGGGAGCTGCCGGAGGAAGCTGCGCTGGAGGGCTCGGATGCTGCGTGGGGTGGGGAGAGCCCTCCCTGCCATCTCTGCCAGCGTAGGGACAGAGCCAGCAGGGATGGAAGGGAGTTCTTGCAGTGTCTGTGGCAGAGCTGGGGTGCTGGAGAGGACCTGGGTCAGTTATGGATCAAATTCACGAGGGGAGATGCTTGGTATCAACAGTGTCTTTGACAGCAGCAGTTGTGCATCTACCCAGCTTCGTGCCCTCTCTCCCAGGTCTGGAGACAGGGCAGGTGGGACCTCTACTCTGACCCAGCACAGCAGTTCCGGGGCTCTTCTCATCCCTAGTTTTAGCCCTTTGCATGCGGAGTGTCTCCGCCTGGGGGTGTTGGTGCTCTGATGGCGTGGGCTGGGATTTCTTCACCTTGGGGCCCAGGGGCAGCCCCTTTCCTTTACACAAAGCTGGTGGTTTGTGCCGAGGTGTAATGAGGCTCCTGCTCTCCTGTAGCTGCTGCTCCAGATGAACCCGTACCACGTGGACTCCCTGCTGCAGCTCAGCGACGTGTGCCGGATGCAGGAGGATCAGGAGATGGCCCGTGACCTCATAGGTAAGCGCTGAGGTGAGGAGCAGGTGTCCTGGCCTGAGTTAGTAACCCAAGGCTTTTGGTTGAGGGTTGGGGTCATTTCCCAGAGAAGCAGCAAACCTGAAGGGTTGGTTTGACCCTGTGTCTGTGGCCTCTGGTGTCAGTGATCCTGCAGACCAGCAGCTTTTGCTGGTGGCTCTTACATAGAGCTGGAGCTGCTTGTCTCGGGCAAAGCACATCAGTGTTCACCTTCAAAATGCACAGCGAGATGGTCTGGACATGGGGGCCCTTCTGGAGGACATCCATGGCAGGAGGAGGCTCTGAGGAGGTAGCTCTGAGATCCAGCAGTGCGAGGGGCTGCTGCAGGAGCCCACCTCATCTGCAGGGAGTCTCCCCAGTGCTCTAGGCCAGCTTGCTTCACCTTCCTCCCAGCAGCATGGTCACTATTTCGGGCTCTGCTCCTGTCTGCCTGGTGGCAGGAGCATCCTAGAGGATGCTGTTTGGTAACCAGGGCATGTGCTGGACTCTCTCCAGTAGCTCCTCGTCTTTCTTGATCTGGGGAGCCCAGGACTGGACCCCATAGTCCAGCATTTTGTCCAGATACTCCAGATGGACCGCTGCTGTGTGAGCAGCAGGGCCACGCGGCGTGCTGGGGCGGTGACGTACCCTGACGTTGTCCTCGCTGTCCGCAGAGCGGGCGCTGTACAGCCTGGAGTGCACCTTCCACCCCGTCTTCAGCCTCACCAGTGGGACCTGCAGGCTGGACTACCGCCGGCCGGAGAACAGGTACGCGGCACACGTGGCGGGCCCTGGCCTACTTTGGGCACGGAGACCCAGATTCATGGCACCTGCTGCGTCACCCGCGCTGGGGGGAGGACCTTGGATGACCCTTCCTGTCAGAAGATGCTCAGCGAGGCTCCTGAGATGGGTGCTGGGGTGCCCGCTGCTCTTGCACTGAGGTTTCATGGCAAAGCATCCCCTTTCCTGAGGGATTTCTTCCTGGAGCACTGGTTATTCCTCCCTATTGCATCCCTGACATGCCCTTAATACCCAGAATGGTGCTTATTTTTGTCACAAACCCTCGCTGCTGTTTATGGCTGCTGTGCTTGGACACTGTGCTGCCTGCCCAGCTCTCGCTCCACTCCCGGCCCGGCTCTTTACGTAATGACAGCTCTGCAGCTGCGGGGAAAGGTGACTTTATTCTGGGAATTTTCCAGTCAGCTGACCCAAGTCGTCTCTCCCCAGCTGCTGCTGTACCTGGAGGTTGCTCAGATTTCCAGCACCCGCTCCCTGACGGGCTTGGTGCTGTCTGTACCTGCACGCTGCCATCTGTAACACCCCTTTGGGTGTCCATCCCCCCCTGCTCGCTGCGTGGCACCGTCCCTGGGCGGGCTGGGAGGAGGTGGGGTGCAGACCTCGGGGATTTACTCATTGCTCTTACCCTGAGTTGTCAGCACGAGGCAGCGGGGATGGAGCTGGCTGTGGGTTTGCTGTCCCTGGGATTGCACAAAGAAAATGAAACCAGGGAAGAGGTGTGAATGTGGTGGGGTCTGTGGCAACCTGTAGTGCACCAGCCTGGGCTTCCAGCAAGGAGCTGCCCATGGTTCCCTGTTCTTGAGTGGCACGAGGTGCTTCTCTCCAAAGGTGGTCTCTAAACCCCGTTCCTGTTCTCCATTCAGGGCTTTTTTCCTGGCTCTCTTCAAGCACCTGATGTTCCTGGAGAAGAGAGGCTGTCCCCGGACAGCCCTGGAGTTCTGCAAGCTCATTCTGAGGTAGGTGCCCCTGCTGAGGGCTGCGGGCTGGGACAGGGCTCTCAGGCTTGGGGGAACCCCTCACTGAAGCTAAGCTGGGCGGGACAGGAGCCCCAGAGGTGTTCTGCTGCTCCCAGCCTCGACGAGGGCTTGTTCCCACCCCTTACCTCTGCAGCATCTCAGGGTAGTTTTGGGCCCACGTTCTTATCTGTGGTGCTGCTTTGCAGAGAGGTGACTGTTGAAGAGGAGGCTTAAAGAGGTGGGACCAGGGTGGCCCTTGCTTGTGGCTCCTGAGCTGTGGGCCTGCCTGCTCCACAGAGCCCAGAGCTGCTGCAGAGCAGATGGTGACTGCAGCCTGCTGGGTTTGTGGCTGTGGATCCTCCTCTTGGGTGTGATGGGGGCTGTCCCCCCTCTGCAGGATGCTGCACCAGCACCCCAGCCACGCAGGAACCATCCTGGTCCTGTTATCTCCACTTGCTCAGTCACAGAAGTTCTCGAGATGCCACTGGGCAAGTCTTGGTTTGCTTAGGAGGAAGGACAGCTGCTTTGGCTTCCTGGCACTGAATTTGTTTCTTCCTCTTGTCCTCACCTCCCTCTGAAGCCTTGATCCAGAGAATGACCCTCTCTGTGTGCTGCTGCTGATCGATTTTCTGTCCCTCCGAGCTCGAGAATACACCTTCCTGACCCGCATGTTCCAGGAGTGGGAGGTGAGTTGCATGGCAAGAGAGTAGAGGAGAGGGCAGAGCTGGCTCCTGGGGCTCTTCCCCCTCGGGGCTGGCATGCTGTGCAGCAGAGCTGGTGGTTTTCACGGCCAGATGAGCCCTCTGAGGGCTGTCTCACGACCAGGCCAATGTCCCAACAGCGTTGGCATGACCCATGAAGGCTGAGATCTTTGTGCTTGTAATCCTGGTACCCTGTGAGCAATCGTACAAGCTCAGACTTGCTTATTCAGATGTGGGGGCATCAAGCCAGCAGATGGAGAGTGATTTAATCCAGCAAGCAATCCTGCNGAGTCCCCGTGACCCCTGGAGGGGTTTCCAAGCCCCCCGTGGAGCTGTGGTGCTGAGGGCCAGGGGTCAGTGGTGCCCTGGCAGTGCTGGGGGAGCAGGGGAACTCAGGAGCTGAAAGGACTCTGCCAGCCCCAACCATTCCACGATTCCATGACTCTATAAGCAATCAGCCCCACCCCATGCACAGCCCAGCCGCATCGAGACCGTTCTGCAGAGCATCATTTCTCGGTCAATCTTTGATCTTGCAGAGTCACCGGAATTTGTCCCAGCTGCCCAATTTTGCCTTCTCAGTGCCGCTGGCCTATTTCTTCCTGAGCCAGCAGGAGGAGCGCCCGGAGCTGGAGCGAAGCCAAGCCCGGGAGAGAGCCGCCCGGCTGATCCAGCTGGCCCTGGTCATGTTCCCAAGCAGTAAGTCCGTCCTCACCGGTAAGTCTGTCCCCGCCGGCTTTGCCGCTGCCTTCAGCTGTGAGAGCGAAGCTGGATTCCAGCTGCAGAGGCAGTTGGTTTGCCTGGGGGCTGCAGGTGGTGTCAGGGGAGATGGGAGCCCTGACTCAGAGGGTGACGCAGCCCAGCAGCGATGGTTCCCGCGTCCGGGGTGGCAGTGGTGGGATTCGGACCGAGGGAGCAGCTGCTGCCCCTTCCTCAGGCTGGGGTGGCTGAGAACCAGAGTCTTGGAGCAGGAAAAGACTTTACACCAGAGTTGCCCAGACCAGATTCAGTGAGTCTCTCCTGGCCTGCCCTCAGAGGCACCGCTCTGCCTTAGATGAGCTCTCTGTGGGTGCCCAGCACTCCTCCTTTCATCCAGCTGGTGCCCATGAAAGGAGGCCCCTCTGGGCCCGGAGGAGGGTGTGTCTTCACGGGCAGGAATAACCAGCTCTCCAACAGAGCTTTGGTTTGTGTTGGTTGAAACCATCTTCCCTGCTGCTTGTCACGGTGACTGAAATAAAGCCCTTGTTCAAGTTCAAAGGCCAGCAGCGTTAAGTGCAGAAAATTGCACCTTATTTCACTAGGGAACAGAAAAAAAAGGCCTTTTTTGGATCTGTTTCCATCATCCACGCAGGCACCATAAGGCAGCATAACCCCCCTGCCCCCTCCCCGTGGCCCTGAGCCCCTGGGTCCTGTCTCCCTCGGTGTTCCGCGCCGGACGCGAGCTCTCTGCCTTTCTCCCGCAGTCCTGACGCCGCTGTTGGATCGCTGCAGCGTGCAGCCCGACGCCGGGGTCGCCTCCCATTCCTTCTTTGGGCTGAATGCTCAGATAAGGTAAGCCCTGGAGAGAAGGAGTTGATTTGGCCAGCGCTGGGGCTTTTGCTCTCTGGGGCAGCTCATGGGGTTGGAAAACTGGAGGGGAGAATATTTCCTTTTCCTGATTAGGTGCTGGGATAATGGATTTCCACCAGGTAACGCTGACAGACCCACCTCACCTTAGCGTGGATGGGTCAGGAGTTCAGACCGAAGCCGGTTGGTACGCGGAGGGAGGGAGGGAAGAGGACGCTTGTGTGCTCTCAGGGCAGGCTGTCTCCTGCCAGTCTGGATTTCCCTGACACGTGGTCCTCCTCGATACACAAACCATCTTCCCCTCGGGTCAAGGCAGCCTTAATTTTCATCTCATGGCTGCGCTTATTCCAAAAATAGACGGAGGCGGAAAAACCGGTGAAGGTAGAAAGGAAGCAGCAAAGCGGGGAGCCTGCGATCGCTCTCCTTGCGCTCTCACACCGAGGCACGGTGCGGAGTCGAGCCCTTGCCGGGACCTGCAGGTGAGAAGGAGGAGAGCATCCTGAAATAACCACCATCTCCCGTAGCCAGCCCCCGGCCTTGAACCAGCTGACCTCCCTCTATGTGGGAAGGACTCACGCCCTGTGGAAGGACCCGGCCGTCATGGCCTGGCTGGAGACCAACGTCCACGAGGTCTTGCGCATGGTGGATGCCCGGGACCCGCTGGTGGAGGAGTCGGAGCACAAGTGAGTGCGGCAGAGCGGAGGGGAGCGGCTCTCGAACGGGGATGGAGCGGGATGGGCAGCTCTGCCCACGAGAGGAGCTTGGAGCTGTGCTGGGGCTTGGAGTTGCGGGATCGAATCGTAGAATCGTTTTGGTTGGAAGAGACCTGGAAGATAATGAACTCCCTACAAGTCCTGACAGCCCCGAGAGCGCTGATCTGATGGTGGCTGCCGACACCACAGGTCACACTGTGGGGCCAGGAGGGAGAAGCGCTTTCCTACTTCACACAACCATCAGTGAACAGCTGTAGCCCTTGTTCCGTGGGGAGCTTGGGCTGTTCCCCCAGCCTTGGCCATCGTGTGTGCACTGGAAATGGCCCAGAGGGAGCAGAGGGGTTGCTGCGGGCCAGGAGGGGCAGGGCTGGCTGGACAGCTCAGGCATTTATTGTACATTTCACCAAATCCCAGCGTGGTTGGAAGGGAGTTCTGGGGATGCTCTGGTGCCACCCCCCTGCTCCACCCAGCAGGGGCACCCAGAGCAGGGGGCCCAGCAGCGCAGAGTCCAGGGGGGTTGGGAATCTCTCCAGAGCAGGAGACTCCACAGCCTCTCTGGGCAGCCTGGGACAGCCTCTGACACCCCCACACCAAAGAACTTGCACCTCCTGCCCAGGGGGAACCTCCTGGGGTCCAGCTGGTGCCCACATCCCCTTAACCTGTCACTGTCACCACTGACCAGAGTCTGGCCCGGGTTTAGTGATTAGGAACACTTGCCAGCTGAGAAGCATGAAGGAGGCTTTAGGTCTTGTCACTGACCAGAGTCTGGCCCCTGAGCTTTCTGCTCTTTCCTGAGGTCAGCACCTGCCCAGCAATGTTGGCTTCAGCACATCTCTCAGCGCCAGGGCTGAAGCTGTCAGCACACCTTGAGAAGCAGGACTGGCACTGTGGCCATGCTGAGGTGTGCCTGGTGCAATCCTGTCCCCCTCCCCCTGCAGGAGGAAGATGAGGTACCAGAGTGCACCCAGGAACATCTACCGGCACGTCATCCTCTCGGAGATGAAGGAGGCCACGGCGGCTCTGCCTCTGGTGAGGGGTCCAGATGGGCACCAGTCCCTGCTGTGGAAGCCGTGCACGGTGTAAACTCCAGACACCAGCCAGAAGTATCCTCAAAGTGTCCCCGTGGTTTCAGGAGTGTCATCTGGGGGTGGGGGGTGTGGGCAGGCCGGGCTGCAGCAGGTGCCCACCTCTGTCCAGCTGCTTCTGCCTTCGTGCCTCAGCGTTTGCCACTGCTGGTGATGCAGCTTCACCCCTCTTTCTTCTCCCCCTCAGGAGGTGACGTCGCAGCCGGTGATGGGGTTTGACCCCTTACCTCCTTTGGACTCCATCATTTCCTACACCAGGCCAGAAAGGTACCTTGTCCACCCCTCGTTTCTGTGCTGGCACAGCCAGCCTGTTCCCAGCATGTTCCTGGCCCATTCCCAACCCATTCCCAGCGCATTCCCAGCCCATTCCCAGGCCATTCCCGGCGCACCCTCAGCCCCAGGCCTGGGCACACGTGGGTGCTCAGAGCTGATGGCCTCCCTGTCTCGGAGGAAGAGCTGCCCAGTTCAAGGTGCTGCCAGCAGGCTGGACTGGTCCTGCCGCTTTCCTCGGTGGTCACCATCGGAGGCAGCGGCTGCGTCCAGCCATTTGGGCCACTGAACTTTGCCTGTTTGCCTGAGGTGTTTGGGGTAAACAGAGACCTGAGCACAGCCAGCTGTGAGGCAAAGCCCTCGTGTGTCCTGCACGCTGCCCCAGTGCAGGGCCAGTGCTTTCAGGGTCCGATTTGTCTGCCTGGGGTGAGAAACCCCCGTGAATACCCCAATCCCTGGGGCTGGCTGCGTGGATTCTCTCCACCCTGTCTGAGCCCCATCGCGAGGTCGAGTCCCGAGCTCGAGTCCCCAGCTCCCCCCGTAACCGCAGCGTGACTTGTGTCTTGCAGAACGAATCATCCATCCAACGAAAGCA
>VWZY01002153.1:42179-54554 GCA_013399075.1 Chloroceryle aenea | reverse complement strand
TCGAGCGTCCAGGTTTGCATTGCACGCTTCGCTTGCTGGCTGCTTATTCTGTCTGCCCTCTGCTCCTTGTCTGTGACAGATATCAACCTTAACTCTCCCAACAAAGGTCTGCTGTCGGATGCCATGACAGACGTCCCTGTCGACAGCGCGGCTTCAGCCAGGACCTCCGTGCCCGAAGGGCTGACTCTTGCTGAGGAGGAGGAGTTGAGATCCGAGCTTGCCAAGGTAACGGGGCACTGGTGCTTGTCACGGGGCTGTGAGCGGCTGTAGCTGTGTTGTGCTGGGAAGGAACAATCGGGAGCCTCAGGAGCAAGACTTAGGGTGGGTTGTTCTGATTTTGTGGTGGTGTTACCTCTGGATCTCTCAGCTGATTGTTAAAATGCACAAAGCTGGCTGGTACAAGTGCAGTGCTGTGCTGTGTGCTCTTTCCCAGGATGATTTCCTCTAGAGCTCTGAGGAAATAAGTGGCTTTTGAAGCTGTGAGTGTAATCTAGGCTGTTAGCTCCATTGGAAGCAAGAAAACATTTCTGATAAATGAGATGCAAAAGAAACTCATTGCTCCTTGGGAACTCAGCAATGGAGCACTTAAGGTGCTTTTGTTTTCTTCCTGTATTTATTACACCTATTGTTGGTGCCTGTATGCTTTTGAAGAGCTGAGAGCTTCTACCATCCAACATTTCAGCACCTTTTGGGTTTTAAAAGCTGTTTATAGCTTCTGGCTGGGATGTATCTGAAGGTAATTGCAGATGTTCTCCCCTTCTCCTTTCCTTCCTCGGACAGTCTCCTGGTGGTTCTTTGACTTGCAGGTTTTACTGAGGGAGGACTTTGCTGCTCTGAGCTCACTCAGATCTTAGTGAGCTGTGGCTAAAGTAGAAATGAACCCAGAAACAACTCCAGAATACTTGGAGAATGTTTTAAGAGACCTCTGAGGAGAAACTTTGCTTTAATGATATCAAAGGAAAAGAATTGCAACACAGAAAGCTTAGTTGGTAAGGTTTGGCAGCTGGTTGTTATCTACTGTTGAAATGACAGCATAGGAGTGAATTCTGTCTGTCTTGGTGCCCTTAAGTCTTGAATAGAGTGCCTTCTGTGGCTGTTTTTCCCATTGGAGTTCTGAGCTGTTCGTATTCAGCTGAATGGTTCTGCAGGCACCCAATGTTCCTGCCAATTCCTTAAATTCCCCCTAATGAAATCTTGCTGGTTTTGAGGGAGGAAAAGACTTGGTTGAATTCTGAGTTTTACTGCCCTGTGATTTAAGACAATCCCCTCTCTCTCTAAGGTTGAAGAAGAAATTGGTACCCTCAGGCAAGTTCTGGCTGCTAAAGAGAGGCACTGTGGAGAGCTGAAGAGGAAGCTGGGATTGACTCCCCTGGATGGGTTAAAGCAAAACCTGTCTAAAAGCTGGCACGATGTCCAGGTCTCCAACGCGTAAGTGTCACTTGGGATTCATGTTTGTTAAACAGGGCTCTGCAGTCATTGCTTCCCAGCAGTGTATTCCAGGGCTTGTCCAAGGGGCTGGAGGCTTTTGTTCTGGTGGGTAGAATACAGAGTAAAAGGCACTTAAAGTAGAAAATCCTTGCTTTTCCCTGCCAGTGTCTTTCTGCCAGTACAAACAGGGCTTGCCTATCTGTGATCTGGGTAGGTTGTTGCCAGATGCTCCTTCCCGTGGTGTTTAGAGGTCTGGATTGCCCTGAACTCCCATTCTTTGGGATGCAGGCAGTTGTTACCTTGTTCTGAGCTTAGGCTCAAGGAGAAGTGCAAGAAGCTTCAGAGCTCTGCTAGTCCTAGTGCAGAAGCCATTTCCTGAGTCGTGTAGCTCGGGTGAAAAACCCTGCAAGGTTAAGGTGCATCAGGCACAGTCATCCCAGGCTGAACGAGGGCTGAAGTCAGACTGACTGCTCCTGAGCAGGCATCAAGGGAATGGCCATGGCAGTGCCGAAAGGAGAGTCAAAGAGGTAAGTCTGTGTCCCCCCAGTTGTGTCTGGTAGAAATATCATTCGGTCTGAAATGTCTGGTTTAACTGGAATTGGGAGTTGCTGATGGTGCTGCTGCAGAGCAGATCGTTGAGCTGTTCCTGTCACTGTTTATTCTTTCCCTTCTCATCTTCCCTCCCACGTCCCTGCCCGATTTCTGTTCCTGTCGCTGAAATCTGTGTCATCGTCTGCTAAAAAATGAATATTAAAGTTATATTCATTAACACTTTCTGTTTCTAGTTATGTGAGAACATCTGAGAAACTTGGAGAGTGGAATGACAAAGTGACACAGTCTGACTTGTGAGTGCCTCGGGCTCCTCAGCAACACCACCTCCTTGCCCCTTGCTGCCTCCCCCGATCTGTGCCGCCGCTTGGCCTCGCAGGCGTCAGGGCTTGGTTGGTTGGGTGGCAGCTGGAGATGAGGTGGAGCAGGACAGTAGCCATGTGCCTGGCTTCCAGCTCTGGGCATCCCTCTGTTGCAGAGGAGAGGAGTAAACTTTCCTGCTGTCATCTCACTCACAGCCTCGCTATTACAGAAGGAAAATTCCAATCAGTTACCAGACCACAATTTATAAAGATTAAAAAACCCCCAAACCAAAGACACCCAACATCAACAACAGAATTAACCCCAGTTTCCCTTTAGTGGGCCATCAGCAGGTTAGTCTGGTGTGATCAGGTGTCTATCAGTGAACCTCTAGCTTCACTGTGAAGCTGTTTTTCCCCTCAGCAGGGGCAGGAATCAGTTCAATCATTGCCTTTCTGTGCTGGGGAGGAGGCACCAAAGGCGTTTACCTGCAGCTGGAGATAGGGGCTGTGCCAACACAGACACCTCTGGTAGCTTTTGAAGGCCACCAGCTATGGCTCTGCTGCTTGATGTGTCTGAACCTTCTTGCTGATGTCAAGGCTGGAAAGCCATGAATTTGAGTTTTTGCTGTATGTACAAGCAGGGGACAGCTGCAGACAGAACATCTGGTTACTTTTCTCTCTTGAATACAGCCTTTGATTAAATATAGGATATAATCATAATCTAATAGAGGCATAATCATTTTGATTCCTGCTGCATCTGTATGTAAGGGAGCCCTGGAGTGTTTTCTGCACTGAAGTTTCCCTCCCTTCTATCTCTTGTGCTGGAGGAGATGATTATTTAGCTGGGAGAAAGATGTGAGTTGGAAGCATCCCATCATTAGGCAACGTGGCACTGATCTAACTGGGGAGAGTTAACTCTGAGGTGGCAGGAGCTCTCTCTGCTTTGCCAAGATCAGTAATGTACCAGTCTGTCCAGGTCATGTTGTGCTGGTGGAATACAGCTGGGGGGCAGTCAGATTTGTTTGGCCTCGAGCTCGGTTCGCTGCTCTGTGCTGTCGCTGCACGGTGTGTAGGGAGGGAGAAGATGCAAAGGCTCTGTTCCCAACACCTTCGACCTGCAGGCTCTGTTCCCAACACCTTCGACCTGCAGGCTCTGTTCCTTTGTGCTCGGTGTTTCCATGTGCTTAAGAAAGAAACCAGGGCTTAGGTGCCTCCCCGCCTCTCAAACAACAGCTCTTTTCTTTCTGCCTGTAACAGAGAAGGGGGGTGGAAGGAGAAGTGAAGCCTATGGAAGTGTAAAGAGACACTGATATTGTGGCAAGTATCAAAAGCATCCTCCGTGGAGAGGCTGGGCACTGGATCTAACCCCCGTTGTGTTTGTAGATATCTTTCAGCCAGCAGCACACTGGAGGACTGGAATGAGAAATTAACTCGATCAGAAGCGTGAGTGTCTCAACCTTCACAAATGCTCCCCTGGCTGCTGCCACTAACGTCCTGTGCCCCCTCTGCTTTGACTAGATCGAGCTGAACCTTTCTCTTTTCTACCTTTCACTTTGTTAACCCAGTAAGTGCCTCTTCTGGGAGAGGGGAGCTTTTCCTCAGGGCGGTGTTGGAATGATTTCATCATGGTCCCAGCAACTTCAGATGTCCTCCAGCTCTCGGAGGAGAACTGGCTGAAGTCTCTGGGCAGCTGAGCCCTGTATCTTCAGCCAGAGAGACCTCTTCTCTCCATGGGGAGCAGGAGCTTTTCCTGCTGTGGTACCTGATGAGAGCAAATAGAGCCCGGTGTCCGAGGGAGCTGCTCGCTCGTGTTGGGGCCCCCGTGGACTTGAACAGCTTAAAGCTTCCAGGTGTTGGCTGTGAATGTCTCTCAGCCTTGTTTTTATTAATATGTCTGAAATTAAGTTGTCATCTGGAGTAAATTATGGAAGCTGGCCTTTGTCCTCCTCAGCACCTCTCTCCCACAGTATGCAGGGGAATCCTTTCCAGCAGCGCAGTGGGAGCAGGGAGGCGGTGCCGGTGTTTTGGGAGCTGGTTTCAGCCATGCTAAGGCCAGTCTTAGCTGAGGCAGCTTTTCCTGTTCCCTGGAGCAAGTATGAAATCCAGCCCTTTGGGCTGGCTTGTTACTGGCAGTGTGTCAGTGGAAGGTTTTCTTTGTAAGAAATGAAAGTTTTTTCTGATACTCCTACTTTTGAAGGACGCAGGTCTCCTGTCCACGTTCTTTGTATGCTTTCTGGATTAAGGTGATGCAAACAGCCAGTGAAATGGTGACAAAGTGAAATGACCTTGGTGCTGATGCTTGGTGAGTGTGGCTGATTCCAGTGGTGGTTAATCAGCATTCCTCCCTGGGTGTGCCCCCTGGAATTGAAACCTTCTCTCTCTGTTTCCTTGCACTCGATAAGCACCAGAAGCGGGGCGGAAGCTGGGCTGCTGTAGAGCCCTCCAGGCCTGAGGAGCTGTGGCTCAGTAGCTTTCCTGCTTGCTTTGGCAAGCACTGGGAGCGAGGGGGATGGGGATTAATCTGAGAGGTGAGGGGGAATTGAGAGGAGATTCCAGCAACCTTTCAGAAAACCATCAGAGCTTCCAGCCCCTCTGCCCAAAGCTCAGTAAATGCAACGAGTCAAGTTCAAGAAATCCAAGGGTGAGTTTTCACTCCCCTGTTTGGGGGGCTTTATGCAAATGCAGCCTCTTTCCTGGTTCGGAGCCTCTCTGAATTGCAGCTGACAAGGGTCCTGTCTGAACTGGGAACAGGCCTGACTGGTGACCTTACAGTGCTGTTGTGCACTGCTGAATTCCACTGCTGGGCCCAGACTTGCCCTCTGCAAGCAGAGCCCAGGCAGGAGAGAAATCAGCCCAGTCTGTCCCTAGCTCCAGTTTCACTGGAACCAGGACACGGCATGACTTGAGTGCTTTGTGTGCTGAGGCAGACTGGGCAACTGGGAATTGCTGGGTAGCAGGCAGCTGGTGCTGCTGGATGGAAGAGGATTCGAGGGTGCAGGTCCTGGCTCCTCCCTGGCAGGGTTTCCAGCAGAGGATGAAATGTGCGAGTGCCGCAGGGTGACCGCCCCAGGGTGGGGATTGTCTCTGCAGCTTCTGCCGCAGCCAGCTGCCTGTTAATAGCGCAGGGTATTAATCAGAGCTCGTATTTATTGCTCTCAGATTTGGATTGCTCGATTATGTTTGCTGAGGGGAGAAAGGCAGGGACTGTGAATGCACAGCCCCCGGGATCCTGGCCGTGCCTCTCGCAGCAGAGCAGTTGTGACTTCTAGGTCAGGGCTGGGTGTAGATGAGGTGCATTAGAGTCTTGTGTAACTGATCCCCGGTTGTCACCGATGCAGCTCCACGTGTGTGTGTCTGCTGGCAGTTCTGGGTTAGAGAGCTGCTCCTTCCAGCTTCCCTTCCCTGCCTCCTGCATTGCAGCAGTGGAGCTGCGTACGTGTGTGTGGGAGCTGGGCGTGCAGGACCAGCCTGGCAATCTTATCTGGCCTGCTGCTGCTGTCTGGGGTGCTTTGTTTCATCCCTCCAAGACTGTGTTTTGGCCGGAATGTTTCCGTGATCGCAGTGGCTGTGTCAGCACAAGCAGTTGTGCTGGCATCGTGAAGGAGGAGCAGCACCCCAGTGCTGGATCTTCAGAATCCTGCTGTCACGTGTGGAAAACATGGCTGGAAAATCTCTGGCCTTGATCTGCTGAAGCCAGCCACAGTACCTGGAAGTGTGCCGGGTGTGCGTGGCAGTGCCCGGCGAGTCTGAGCACTCCTCTGTCACCGAGCAGCGTGGAGTCAGCACAGCAGTGCTGGCTGAGCACGGTCCTGCGTGGTTCTGTGAATCAAATCCCGTGACAGGACTCAGTCAGCAGGGAGGAGCCTGGCTGCTGGAGGCAGGGACTGAGATCCTCTGCTTCCAAAGCAGCTTTGGCCTGGGGTTCAAGTGCAGCTATCGCGATAGGAAGGTGAAAGCAGTGCTGGTGCTGGCCACTCTGCTGCTAAACTGTCCTGAAATGAAGACTTCTTGCAAAAGCTGGTGCTGTGGAGAAATGGTGTTGAGGCCGTGCTGTTGGGGCACGCTCAGCTCCTTCTGGAGTCGCTGAATTCAAGAGGAATTGGCCTGAAAAATGTCTGGGTTAGAGGGATTGTCCTTCAGGAGCAGGAAGAGGGGAGGTGAAGCTGATGCGGTTTTGCCTCGTTCTGCATAAGCCTCGTGTACATTCCTGATTCAGAAATAACTTGGCTGTGGCTTTAAACAAACAAAACAAAACCCAGCAAAGCAACATGTTGTAATTCGGGCGCTGTGGTGCTGTCTCCTGCAGCTCTTTCTGGAGAGGCTGCACTGTAAGTAAGTCTGGAGTCATCGTGATGCTTTCAGCCTCGGGAGCTCAGGCATGAGGGAGCACACCAGGCTGTTTGGAATGCCCCTCTCCTGAATATCCCAGTCAGGCTGGAATATTGTAAAGACAAAAAACTTGGTTTAAATTTTGGAACTTGTTGTCTAGCCTGAGTCTTATTTCAGCATCTGAAGACTGTCATAAATCTAGATGTTAATTGCCAGCAGTGGAATAGCTTAGAGAGAGTGCCTGAAAGTGGCCCAAAAATAATCTTTTCTCCTGAGATTGGTCTCATCCGAAGGAAACCAAGGTTCCTGAGTGTCCATCTTCTCCAGCTCTGCTCTAAACTCAAATATACTCAACCTCAAAAGCTGATGCAGAAGCTCAGACACCTGATGCTGATGTGTTGTGGGTCATGGTAACTGATGGGAAAATTCTCCCCCAATTCATTCCCAAACTGTAAGTTGTAGAGATGATGCTGCTTCCTCCACTTCTTTTCTGTGCAGTGATGTTGGTCTTGCTTCTTTCCTCCCTAACCTAGTGCTACAACAAATGCTGTAACTGCTTCAAAGCCTGCAAAGGGTGTTAAGAAATAGGCTCCTAAACTTATTTTCTCAGGAAGGCCAAAAGATAATTGCAGGGCAGGTAGGGTATGATGCTGTGGTATTAGTTTCCATGTGGAAAATGGGGGTTTGAAGGTTTTTTTTTGTAAATGTTTATCAGATTTAAGAACATTCTGTCCAAGTGGTGAAGGGAGAGGATGGAAAAGTTAATCCCACGCTTGCTGCTTTTTGAAAGCTTCAAATCTTTGAATAGATGCAGGGGTTCTTTGGGTGAGGTCAGTGCAGCTCACTAACTTAGCTTCTCCCCTTTCATCTGGGGTCCTTTCTCACACTGGGGGCAGGGGGATGCCTCTGGCTTTCAGATCCTACCCATTACTTCAATTTCTCATGGTTTTTTTTTTCTATTTAGTTATAAGAAGACCCAGGAAACCCTTTCCCAGGCAGGGCAGAAAACTTCGGCCGCCCTTTCCAACGTCGGTTCTGTTATCAGCAGGAAACTTGGGGACATGAGGTAAGGTTTCTGCTTTGCACTCTGGTGCTTTGATCTTGGTTTCAAACAGGAATGAGGCTTTGGACAATAACTAGGCTGGTTTCCATGTCCCTGCTTAGCTGGCAGCACCTTGCTGTTGGTGGCCTACCTTCTGTGCAGGGTGTAGCTTAGGACAGATGAAATGCTTATTAAAGACCTGGTGGTGGGATCAACCCCCTTCTAAGGCATTTCAGTTTGATTTGGTTTGGGAGAACTGACAGAACATTGCCAGCAGCCTTCCCCCTTTCCCTGCCACGTGGTTTTACTGCAACTTTTATGTCCTGTGTAAGAAACTAAATCAATTTTACCTTTTCTGTTGAGTAGTGGATTATGGGGGGGTGTTTTCTCGGTGTTACTAAAGATTAGAAAGTGGTCATCACTCCTGTGGTCTGTGGTATTAGAAAAGGGGTCTAAAAACCCTGGGTGCTGCCTTTTCTTCAGCTTCCAGGCCTGTGTGCTCTTCCCTGCAGAGAAGAGCAGCGTGCCTTCCAGGCACAGCTATGGCACGTAGCTGGGAAGTTTGGAATTGATTCAGCAACTTCTGACAACAAGAAATACTTCTCCTTGGGGTTGGTGGTTGCCTGGATTGCTCAAGCAGATGACCACTGCAGTAGTGGCAAATTTAAACCTCTCTGGGTTGGAGAGTGGAGGGCTGGTTCCCTCGGTTGCTGAAATACCTTTGGTTCTTGCTCTGAGTTCCTCAGCTGTTAAAATGTGCAGGTTAGAATTGGGAATTTACCTGATCTACAGAAGCTGAAGCTGCAGATTGCTTCTCCACTCATGGTGACCTCCAGGCTGCTCATCCAGGATACCCTGATTCTTGTGTTGGAATGGAGAGCTACTTCTGAACAACCACCCAGCCTAGGCTAAGGATGTATTCCTGTGTTTCCCATGCTGTACCAGCCCGTGGCTCCAATGAGTAGCTGTTGTTCTTTGTAGGGAATTCCCTATTCCACTGTGGCTGGGAGTACCCGAGTGGTAAGAACTTGTTGGCCTCTGATCTCCCAGTGCTGATTTATTCCAGTTCTGTCCTCTCTGACTTATTTACTGTGTTCCTGGAGGGTAATTTTTGGTGTTTTCAGCAGACTGCCTCCCTGAATTTGGCAGAGGAGTAGCTGGCTTCCTTCCTTTGCCAGTGTTCAAGTTTTAACTTCTTGATTCCTGGAAACTACCTGCTCTATGGGAAGAGGCCCCCCAGTTACAGCAGGTCACAGATACTGGTGCAGGATGTGCTACCACACTTTGCAAACCAGTAAGCTGAACGATTCAGTGCCTGGGCAGGCTGGTGGGGCAAAGGGCTGGGTGCTTTCTGGTTCAGGAGAACCTCCTGAACCCACGTTGCCACCAGAAGAAGCTTTTTTTGACAGACTTGGACCTGCCTGTTGCCCTTTTTGGTTGGGGAAAATCAGTTCCCTGCACAGCCGCGGAAATGTTTGTGTCCTCCAGGAGTGGCTGCTGGAGGGATGGGGTGCACAGCCCAGCCCCCCTGTTCCTCCTGGTGACAGAGCTGGCTGTGCAGTCGCTGGCCTTTGCAGCAAGGGTGCTGCTTGGCATTAATCACCAACTAAAACATCTGCAAAACCGTTTTCTAGCTGGTACCTTGAGGGGTGTGTTATGAAATAGAGGCGACTTCTGTCTTATCACTTGGGAATCCCTGCCAAGGATATTTCAGCAGGATTTGCTTTCTCTGTGTGGCCCTGGGGGGAACACAGTAATAATTATTTCTCTTTAAGAGTTTCACTCTTTCCTGCACATATGTAAACAGACTTCTGTCTCCTGTGTTGCACTCGGGCCTTGATAGTCCTGCCTCTGACTAAGGTTTATCTCTGAGCATAAGCTCCTGCAGGAACTGCCCTACTTTCCACCCTTGCCAGTTGAAACTGGTGTTGTGATACCTGAGCAGAGCTGAGGAGTGAAGTCTGTAGTGCTGTGATGACCCCTGGGAACGAGTGGGGACCACCTCTGCCCCCACAATCTCTGCTACAGTCCTCGTTGCCTACACTGCGACCTCTGCTACTGTACTTTTTTTTTTCCCCTCTCACCCTCCAAATTCACTTAGAAAGCAGGTTTATTTTCCATCACTGGAAGTGTTGAGATAACAGAAGGGATTTCCTTGTTTAGTCAGCCTCCACCGGCCGATAGCTGCGAGGAAACCCTGATGAGTGGCACAGAAGCCTCCGACACATGGGGGTGGCGTCCCCTTTCCATTTCAGAATTGCTCTGAAATAAAGGAATAGGGCCCTGGGCTAAATCTTTAGGGGCAAAAAAAAGTCAATGTCTCCTTACAATCCCCACCTCTAACACTGTGCAGCTGGTGCACTAACTGTGTCAACTGTGGGGCTGCTCTTGCTCTGCTGGATTGTCCTGAGGAGGGGAAATGCAGCTTAATTACTGCATGGGATGTGTTCTTTGTTTTCAAATCTTGGCCAGTTCAGCTTTTTCTGTTATCTCCACTTACAGTTAATAAGTAAATTGGCTTTTAAAAGTTCCTGCATTTTACTGCCCCCCAGTAAACTGCAGACTGGTTTGGTGTTTTTTTGGGGTGGCAGCAGCTTGCTCTCTCATCTCGTGTCCCCCAAAGCACTGCACGTTGTCTGGTGAAAAGCAAACTCCATCTGCACGTAATACTACAGGCAAATTCGTTCTGAAATGTTCACCTGGGCCCCAGAGGCACCTGTAAATTCCTGAATTTTTGGAAACCCTCAATCCCTATCAAAGGAGGAGAAGGGTTGTTGCCAGTGCCAGCCCGAGAAGCTGAATGGGCGAACTGGTGCTTGTGGTATTGCATCCAGAGTGGTGTGGGTGTGTTACCTGTGCCCCTCCTTCAGCAAGAGTAAGTGGAAGGTTAATTTATTTTGCATGCCAAGACAGCATTTCAAGGGGCCTGCCCTGCCAGAGAGCTGACTGTGGGTGCATGGGGGGGAAATGAAGCCACAAAGCTTAATGTCTTCGCTCTGGCCGTAAGGAAAAGCCCTTGTACTCCTTGCCAAGTTCTTCAGACCCAATTTGCCATCACTGCTGCCTGCTGCAGAGACAAAAAAAATACAGTGAAGTGGAATAAAATAAAGCAGCAGCTCCTCTGGAGCATCCTGGTGATCTTCCTAGTGGAAGTAGGAAGCCTTGGTCTGTTATTTCAGGCTGAGGTGCTGCTGCCCGGTGGAATCCTGTGTGGAAATCTGGTAACCTGCTGGGGGATAGCTTGCCTTGAAACCTAAAACCAGGCAACCAGGTTACAGGCTACAGAGGATCCCTTTTGTCCAGGTGCTGTTATCTTTTATTATGCTGAGATGTGTTTCTCTGAGCTGTAACTTGGCACGGTGAGGTGCAGGCTCCTCTTACAGAAGCTCTCGAGCAGGAGTCCTGGCAATGCTGTCTGCATGTGAGAGCTTGTGGCAGGGGGGAGAGGGGAAGGAGAAATCTTCACCAAACTGGCCAGAGCTTGGTAAAACCCTCAGTTTGAGAACTTATGCTGAAAACAAAACAAAAACCCTAAATCCTATGAAAGCAGTGGGGAGGGGTAGGTAAAATGTCTTGGGTTGTTGCACACTCACTCCCCTCCCTCCCCAGCACCCTGGCTCTGGGTTGCTGTAGGTGGTGAAAAATGCCTTGGCTTGAGTTAATGAAAAGCAACTTTTTTTGCTTGCCTCTGATTTATTTTGAGAGGCTTCCTCCTGGGTAGTTGACTTTGCTGCCCCATGATCCCATGACCGTGTCCCTGCTCAGCCGCCCTGCATTTCATGGTGAGATCTGCACAAGTGTCTGACTCTTGCTTCCTTTTTCTCTCTGCTGCCCGTGGCTCTCCAGGGCTCACCCCTTCTCCAATTCCTTTAGGTAAGACCCTCATCAAGGCCACGGGAAGAGCATTTGTTGCTCGGCCAGCCCCTTGTGGATGCGCAGGGGGAAGCTGCTGGTTTAAGCCTTGTTTACCCTTTTGATCGAGAACTCTCACAATCTGCTGCCCTCTTGCAGCCCAGGTGCAGTTCCCAGTTAAATTCATGTGCTCCAACGGGTGGAAAACTGAAATTCCGGGCTGCCAAGTTCAACAGGGGGAGAGGGGGGTGGCTCTTGCCGCGTGGTGTGGACAGCGTGTGCTTAAGAACCAGGGGGATGCTCCCTTCGCGCGGTGTCCGTGTCCAATTCTCATTTAACTTTTTCCTCCTTACTCTGAATGCTTCCGAGCAGCAGTTACTCCATTCGCCACTCCATAAGTATGCCAGCCATGAGGTAACGTAGCGGCCGCCCGCGTCTCCGCAGTGGGGGTGGGGGGGGAGCAGCCGACTCCGTCCTTACCGGGGTTTTCTGATCTGTACAACTGGTTCCCTTCTGAAGCAGCCTCCTCCTCTCAGCATTTGGGATCACTGGGCCCTGTGGGTTGGGTAATTCAGGCTGTTGTTTTTAATGTGGTCCCTTTCTGGTTGTTAGCACTTGTGGTGGTCTTGGTCTAAGCGATTGTACCAAAGTCCAGGGGAAGTTTGCAGCTTCCAGAGGTACCTGGAGGGTGGGGATTGTGGCTGTGCTCTTGCAGGGTACAGCAGCATGGCCACTGCTAATGCTGAAAGGAACCCCAGCCTGAACCTGCTGTCTCCAGCTGGGATGTTCAGTGCCTTTCTCAGCCAGCCCTGGTGCATTAGATGGTGAGAAGTGGTGGCCAGGGCTGGATGAGGGCTCTAGAGCACAAGGGGG
>VWZY01002153.1:16846-34825 GCA_013399075.1 Chloroceryle aenea | reverse complement strand
TTCACTGAGAGAGTGGCTGGGCACTGGAACAGGCTGCCCAGGATGGTAGTGGTAGTTAGATGGTAGTTACCAAAGCACTGCTAATAAACCAGTTGGTTTTGTCCTACCACCAAGTGTGCTTCCACATCATTTTTGTGATGGCTTTTCACAGGTGAATGGTGCCACTAAAAGTCGTGTCAGTCTGATGGCAGCAACGGGGGGCAGAAGCTGATGGAGGAGTACAGACCAGAGATCCAGCAGCACCCCATGCTTCCCCCCCTGCCTTCTGGGCATCCTCTTCCCCCCAGGAATATAGATTTTAATATCTCTTGAGCCATTCTTTACCTGCTTGCAGGGAGCCCTGCAGTGCACCATCCTGTGTCTGATTTCTCACGCTGGCCTTGCTGGCCCATGGGTGGTTTCATCCCTGCCTTACTCAGGTCAGTGGCAGCCACAGGGATGGGGGAGTGCGTGTGGCTTTCACAGGGCAGCCCCTAGAAAAAGAGAAGGTGTGGGGCCTGTAGGTTGGTAATATTTTGCAGTGCAGGTGGGAACAGCCCGGAGTTCACTGATGTCACAACAGCGACCAAAAACGTGCTTAGAAAAAGTAGAAACTCCCACAAGTTTTCTGTTTGCTTTCCCCCTCTGGCTGCATTTCAGAAGAAAATGTTCTCTTCCCTTCCTTATCTAACAGGATTTTCTGCTGCCGTGCTGGTGAATTCCCCAGCAATGGTATTTCTGCTCAGAAATAGTTTGCTTTCGTGCCGCGGTCGCAGTGTAACGTGGCCTTTGCCCAGGCTGTGTCAGCTGCTGAAGAATTTCCTTACGAAGGATTTAGGGAAACTTAGCAGGAAAGCACCATTAGGTTTGAAGCTGCTTGTAGAGAGGAAGAGGGGCTTGGGAGCCTCGCTCCAAATGTTCCATGGGTAGTTTCTGGTGATGGTGTCTGCAGCCACCTCGACCGTGCCCGCTGCAGGGAATTCATTCTTCCAACACTAAGTTGCACCAAGTGGGATGTTTATAAATTCAGGCTGTGCCACTAGATAGTGGAAATCAGGGAATTGCTTTAAAATCCCTTCAGGAATGTGTTGGTTTTTCTTCTCTGTAGTCATGAGGTCAAAGTGAAAGTTGGTGGTCCTGCTCCTGGTGTTCAGAAGTACAGGGTTTGTCAGTGGACAAAATGGGACCTGTTAAGAACTCGGTGCCATACTGGTGCATGCCAGGGTGTCTTTGGGAGTCTGTGTGTGCCTGATCCCTGGGAAATCTGGTGTCTGCACAGGGAGTTCAAAGAGGAAATGCTGCTTCAGGTTCTGCTCTAGTTCAGGCCCATCAGGGACTGGAGTTTGCTTCATCTCTGCGCCGGTTTGGGCAGCGGTGCCAGCGGTGTGCTGCCAGCTGTGGGAGAGGGAGAGGTGGTTCTTCGTGTGTGGTGGGACCTCAGCTGGAGCAGGACCCCCGGCTCTCTCCTTTCCTGCCTGCCTGAGCTTTGGCCACCCCTGGATCCACCGCTCTTCCCAGCTCCCCCCAGCATCTCCTCGCCTGCTGCTCCTGGAGGAGGAGCGAGGGGCCGTGAAACCATTCCACGCCTCCACTGAGGTCTGAGGTGAGCTGGTTCTCAGAAGCTGTAACCAGACCCACTTCCTGCTCTAAATCGAGTTAAACCCCAGATTCAGTGACTGGTCGGAGCAGTGGATGGATTCAGGTGCAGGCTCATTTCCAGCTGCTGCTCTTTGTGATCGTAGGGAGCATTTTCCACCCCGTAACCAGCGAGCTCCGGCGCACGGGGAGGCTGCTCCTCCACGCAGCTGCCCTTCGGATGGGTGTCCAGAGGAGTTACTCTGGTCTGAGTGCTGATGGATAAACAGAGTAGGAAGGCTGTCTTTTCTTCAGAAGGTTTCTTTCGTTGTCACTGGGGTTCTTACGACAACTGCCTGGCCAGTCAGTGATTGTGGTGAAGGCTGGGAAATAAGGGGCTTGCTTTGAGCAGCCTATTTTTATCTCAGAGCAAAAGAAATGCCAATGGAACCCAGCTCTCTTGCCCGGATGGTAATTAGTGACAATATTTATCTTCCTTAATAACCCTCTCTTTCTTTCTTTGTCCACATCCGACCTCCAGGCTCGCTCACTTCATCCTGGCTTTGGCACACTTGCTGTTCCCGGTTGACTTGGGGAAATTTGGCAAGCGGGGTTTATCAGGAGGTGTTTGGAAGGGGCAGAGCTGTAATCCCCCAGGAGCACCTCAGTGTGTCCACAGCAGGGACAACAACCAGCGTGACTTCATTATTTTGTGACTGGCCCTGAAGTGGGAGCCACGCTGGGTGAAATATCCCGGGTGAGGAACACCCAGCGTCTGCTGTAGCTGGCCCACAACACACAACTGCTTAACTGGGGTTCTTGCACCTTATCTTCAAACCACATTGATTCCAGTGACTCATCCTGCTGACGTTTCCCCTCTGACACCCCTGGCATGGTAAAAACGATCTGTCTCTGACTTTCACTTCCCATCCCTTGCTGTGTTAAGGCTGTAGACGTATAAAATGTTATTTTAAAACAACCATCCATGAGGGAAGCAGCTGTGGTGCCACTGATTCTCCTGCTGTTGAGGATCTTCTGGCAGAGGTACTCATGGTTTGGGGAATCCCTGCAAGAACGACCCAGGTCTGGCAGCACCACCTCACGTGCACGGGCAGAGCGAGGAGCCGGCCGACGTGCCCTGGTGTCACTCAAGATCCGAGGGAGGAATAAAAGCATCATGGCCACAAAACTAAACAGTTTTCTGGCTTTGTTCTCAGTTATTGCTTCAGGTGGAAAAGTGACTGAATGTGAAAGTTCCCTGCCTTCCCCCGAGACTGACTGGGGTGCATGTTGGGCAATAGTGGCCGCCTTCTCAGGCCTCTGACCTGTGGTTCCAGTCTGAAAACTGAGCTTATAAACTCTGCAAGCATTTAGACATTCTCCTTCTTATCCCAATTACAATGTCAGGAAACCCACTCACAGCTAAAATTGAGAACAGGGTTTTTCCTTCAGTGCCAGGTTGGCAAAATAAGTCTGCTGCCTGAAATTCAAGCTGTGTCTTCTTGTTCATCACTAGAGAGCTAGTGGGGAAATCAGGAGGACAAACACCATTCTCAGTTGCCTTATTATGTCTAATGATGGGCTGGGGGGTTATTTATTTATACATATATATTTTTAAGCAGCCAGGAGATGCTGTTGCCAGACGAGCGGCGGAAGCGAGGACCAACGGCATCATCAGGCCGCAGGATGAAGCAGGGGAGAGGAGCAGCAGGATGGGTATAAAATGAGTGGTTTGCCTTGGTGAAACCACACCCTGGAGTCAGGAAACACTGAAGGGTTTCTCTCCCCTGAGAAAAGCTCAGCTGAAATCAAAACCACTTCAACCTTAAACCCCTCCAAAGCCCACCCTGCCATTGGTTTGGATGTCTCCAGGCGAGTGAGGCAATGTGCAAGGTCCTGAGCTCTCCAGACCAACCCAGGCATACCAGTTGTTTACTGGTTAACAGAACACCACAGTTCCATTAGCAGTGTGTGCTTAGCAGCTTCTGTCAGTGCTGTGAGAACTTCTGGATCTCCAGGGAATAAATAATGTGTCATCATCTAGCCCAAGGTGCTTTCTGCCCTGATGTTCCCGGTGCTCACCTCGGGCCAGGGGCTCTGGTTTGGTTGAGCCCAGGAGAAGCAGAGGTAGTTGCAGTGAAGCCAAGTGCCCAGCCTGCTGCTGGGAGAAAGGAATCTTGTTGTGTTTTCCTGCCAAACAACCGGTCGGTGTTAGAGTGAGATCAGCTCACGGGTCAGTTCACATTTTATCCTGAAAATCTAAAGTCTTCAATTCTCTTCTGCCTCTAAATGTCCATGTGCCAGGGAGTTGAGTGGGATGGCTACAAAACTGATCTCCTCGTGCCTTTGAAACCAAGTTCTCGAGCATCTGGCAGCCTCCAGGGAGGAGCAGTCTGTGGCACGAAGATGCCCGAGGAATGTCTCGCGCGTCCGAAATATTGGGTGGCTGTTGATTTGTCTCAGTTGAGTGAATCTCTCTTTAGGATTTGCTCTTTCACGTGCAGTTCTTTCAGGTGGTTCTGCTCCGTGGTTGTGCAGGGATGGTTCTGAGTTGCAGAACTGCAGGGTTTGCTCTGAGCTCTTGCTGAGGGAGCGTTGTCCTGAATGCAGATGAGTTTGGCTCTGGAAAAAGCCATTTGTGGCTCTGGGTTCCCAGAGGTTTAGCTGCGGGTCTGGAGGATGGTTGGCTTGGGGGCCCTGGGAGAACCCTCACAGCCTTCAGAGGGTTTTTATCTACAGCCTGTGCCCTGTTTGTAGGCAGGGGACCACTTATTCCTGGTGATGTTGGGTTGGGTTGGGTTTTTTCACCTCCAGTTTGATTTGGATTTGGGGGGGCTTTGGGAGTGTTGTTTGAGGTGTATCTGGTGGTGCAGTTCAGGGACCAGCAGGACTCGGGTAGCACTGCAGCTTGCAACCAGCACCTCACTTCACACCAGTCTGCTGATCCTCGGGTGGAGAAGAAGATGCCACTTCAAACGTATTCCTGGTGTGATTATAATTCCAATTGACATCTTTATTTGAAAGCAGTGGGTCTGAGGCTGTTTCTGCAAGCTGACAAAGCATCGTTTTCTATCTCCAGTATCTTTTACTGAGGTTGGGACGCGTGTTCTCCGGCCACGGGTCTCCTTGTGCAGCTTGGTGACCAGGACACCTCCTCCACCCGGCTCTGCTGCCCGAGCCTGTGCTGCTGGATCCAGCCTTGCAGTAGGAAAGGGATGCAAGAGGCTGCTCGGCCTTGCTTGGCACTGTGGGGTTTTTTTTCTGTTTGTTTTTAACATTTCTTGATAGTATTCAGTCTCCTCTGAAAAGAAGACAAATCTTTTGTGCTGGTTTTGCCTTTGCTTCCTTAGGATCTGCTGAAGAAGTCCTTGAGTGTATGTTAGAAGCTCGTGTTCTCTGGTTGTGGGGTGGTTTTTTTCACAAGAGGAAATTAAAATGTTCTTTTCTCTGAGGAAGTGAAATAACAAAATGGTCAAGTCCCCTCCCTGCTCGCTGCCAGCACTGGGGAAACAGCCGAGCTCAGGAGAAGGAAGGAGTTTTAGATCTGCTGAACTCTTAAACTTTGCAGAAGGTGAAAATCTTTGCAGCTAAAGTCTTCAAAGCGTGACTGGGCGGGTGCAAGTGTTGCTTGAGTAATTATTTGTCATCTTAGGCAGGTGAAAGGAAGTCAGGGAAGAAGTTTCTGTCTGTTTTCTTAAAGAAATGAGCTGATTTTAGAGTAAAATCTCTCTGGTACTAAAAGATAATTACTCCATGAAGTAGAAGGAAAGGCCCTGACATCCCAGGGACTATTACCTTGGACTGCTGGTGGCCCTATGAAGGCATTTTAGCTTTTCTTTCCCTGAGCTGGGTGGGTGGGTGGCTCTTTCTGCAAACTGGAGAAATTCTGCTGGCCAGTTCTGCTTCTTTTTTTTGCTTTTTATTCCTAACTTCTTGAGAGGAAGGTTTGCACGCTGGGCAAGGGAAGAGAAGAACAACCTGAGACAGGTGAAGTTTCTCAAAGGCAAGCACCAGACAGGATCGTTGTGGATGAGATGGAAGATCTGTGGATCCTCTTCTGCTGGTGGCACAACCTGGGCTTTGTTTCTGTTTGTTTACCCATTAAATGGAACTGTTCATTAGCAAAAACCCCCCTGGATTGAAACTGCCCCGAGTGCTCACTTGGCAGCAAAGCAACTCTGGTAATAAATTAGGTAGGAAATAATTCTGTTCTGTGTTTTGCAATTTGTGAAACTAGATTTTATTTAAACTTTGGGAGGTGGGAAAACTCTGATTTACCTTTTCATCTGCTCCCACACTTGATAGCAAGAGAAGATGGGAGCTCACTTTCCTTTTTCTCCACCTCCTGCTGCCTGCCCTGCCCTTCCCGATGTATTTCTGATAATTCTCTTTGACTTTCCCTTTGCTGACCACGGTGTAATTTGGAAGGTGTGTTCGTGCCTGGAAGATCTTGCCTCTCAAACAGCTTCTGTGGCTTTTTCCCATGTACTCCCAAACCTCAGGCATCTTCAGGGCTGGGCCAGCCCTGCCCGTGCTGCGCAGCGCTGATGCTCGGAGCACCTCTGTCTCCTCAGCCTGCACCCAGAGCTGGCTCTGCTCCCTCTGGTTTGGGTTCCTCTTCATTTATTCCAAGACTTTTCCTGTGTCATGAAGGTTTCATGCTTTGACTCTATTGCTGTAGTCGTTAGCAATGTCTGCATGTTTTTAATTGGTGTGTTCAAGCCACCCAGCACGAGCGGAGCTCCACCTCTGCCACCCGTGCTTTTGAAGAAGTTTTAAGCTGTTTCTTCTCTAGAAGTGGGGTTTCTGTTCTCCCAGTGAACTCCAGTGCTGTCAGCAGCTGCAGCAGCTCAAACACTGCGCAGATTTCAACAGAGGAAGAACTGAGAGGCAAGGGAATGGACCTGGGGGGATTTTCCTAGGTCTGTAAAGCTCCGAGGGGTTTTATACCCGTGTGCAGTTTGTGTCACTTGCCCTCTGCCATTAACACCATAACCAGTAATGGAATTTTGCTGAGGGATTAAATAGCAGCACTGAAATCCTGCGTGGGGAACCCACTAAAACCCACAGGGTTTGAAAGAGGAGCTCTTTTAGTTGAGCAGAAAGGACAGAAAACTGCAGATCTAATCATTGACATCCCCCCCAGTGCAGAAACCCATCTTTAGGAGGTTTGAACCTTAGTCTTGAATAGGGTACAAGGTCACAAGTCTTTATAACAGGTTGGTCAATCAGATTTAAATGGCTCCATTTTAATCTGCTAAGCTCATTAGAGGAGCCACACTTGTACCTCTGTAGTTAAGTTTGTCACAAGTTTCGGGGTGAGCTCCCTTGCAGTCGCTGGTGACATCAGTTTACACTTGAAGTTAGCAGAGGAGTTGTTTTGATTTTATTTAAAAGCTCTGTGTTGCTGTTTAAAAGGAAAACCCCTCACACTGAAGAGAATTTAATGAAGATTTTTGTGTCACAGTCTTTAGCTGCTGGAGACCTCTCTGCCCTTCCCCAGGCAAGGGAGTGTGGCCACAGGAAGGTTCTTTTTGGTTTTTAATAGGAAAAAGATGTCTGCATCTGAAGGAATTCCCTGGGCCCCTGGTTAGCTTTACATCAGGGTTTGTGTGTCCAAACCAGAGTGGGTTTGTGATGTGAGATTCCTCCCATGGCCTTAGCAAAAGGCTGCAAACAGAACAGCAAACTTCAGCCAGGAGGGTTTTGCACGTGATATAAAAAATACCAGCAACACCAAAAGGCCCCTCTTGGATGCTGTAATGGAAGAGTGAATGTTGGTGCTTGGGTGGCGTGGATAAAAATCCCTGTTCCAGGGCAGGCAGTGGGATTCATGGGGAGGAGGTGAAAACACTGCTGAGTGTGCCCCTTGGCTTTGCCTTCAGCCCTCTCACATCCCTTTTCCCATGCTGAGTTGTTCTGCAAGTGATGTGGGTGAGTAAGAATGGGAAAGACTTGGGAGCTTCTGTTTGGTCTGATGATTTATTTTTCTTCTTTTTATTTGTTTGTTTGTTTTGTTTGTGTTTTTTTGGTTTGGTTTGGTTTGTTTTTTCCCCCTTTTTCCCCCTCTCTTTTATTTAACCTTGCTTTGCAGCATTATTTCTTTAAATACTCTCTAGCTCAGGTACGTGCTGGAGATGGATTAGAAGCCAGGTACCCCAGAGATCCTCGTTCTTAATGACATATGGAGCAGGATGGTGACAATTCTGTTCATCAGCTGTTAAAGAAAAATGTTGTCCTCTGTCTGCTCTCGTTCTGCCCAGCTCTGGCAGGGGACTTGGACTCGGAGATCTCCAAGGTCCCTTCCAACTCCTGACATCCTGTGATCCTTCCAGCCCCTAATATTCCGTGGTCTGTCAGAGGAGGCCGGAGTAGGCAGAAGAAAGGGATGTGCTTTCTGTCCAGAACAGACCTGAGAACACCTCTGGTTTCTGTTAGGAGAAGATAACTTGGGTCTCTGGGCTGGAGGGAGCAGAGGTGCTGAGCACGGGGTGTGGGGAAAATACAACCCTGGAGAAACTGGATTCCAGTTTGCAGGAGAAATGAGGCTGGAAGAGCCGGTTTGGCCTGAGCAAAATGGGTGGAAGAAGAGGCAAATTTCCTAAGCCTTTTGTCATTTGGGTTACAAAAATGAGCAGGAGTTTAATGTGGTGCTAAATTTAGGTTGTATTCGTGTGGCTTTGCTGGCTTTTGTCACCTTCAGCATTCTTCAATCTGATTTTAGTACTTCTCTGTGTATTCTCTGCCTCTAGAACAATGGCTTCTTTTCTTCCCCACGCTTTTTTCCTTTGAGTTGTGTGTTTTTGAAAGCAGATAAAATCCATTCATCTCCATTTAAAACTCCTCTGTTTCTCCCCCTTTCATTTTCTCTCCCTTTGTTCGTATCGTGGATATCGGGTAACGATGGGGGGAGTTATTTAGAGGGAATTACCAGCCGGGTATTATGTAGAGCTCTGGGTCAGTGGATCTGGCCTGCTGCATAATGAGATTGGACGGGAAGATCACAACATTCCTGAGTCACTCCATTAAGAATTGCCAGTTGCACCAGAAGCCAGGCGAGCCAGCCCCGGGAAGGCTGCGATGGGCACCGTGCTGGGAGGATGCAGTGAGGCGAAATAGCTGACGCAGGTTTCTCCCCTAACTTCCAGTTTTATCAGGAGTAGTTTCCTTTGGAATGTATTTTGGTCTCCTTCAGTTATTACCAGCTGTAAATCAGGCGTTCTGCTGCTAAGGGGACTTTGTGTTGGCGTAGCTGGGAGACTGCAGGAAATTGCTTCTCGCATCCATCCCAAGATAAAAATTCTTTATGTTGTGAGCTCTGGACGTGGCTGGGTATTGTGTGCATGCTGGAAAAATACAGCAGACTTTACTTCTGATGGAGTTTTGGCAAGGGGCTGAGCTGGAATCCAATTCCCTGAGGCTTCTCTCCAGAGATGGGTGCGTTTTCCTTCACTCCGTCGTATGGCGCAGGCTGCAGGGTGGCTCACCTTGCCAAGGGCAGGCAGGCAGCAGCAGATCTCCAAAGTACATTTGGACTTTGCATCCCTCTCCTGGTCCGTGTAGGGGCTCCCCTTGCCCCTTTGCTCCCCTCTGGGCATGGGGTTGGTGATCTGCAGCGAGCTGTCTGACTGCGCCTGGACCGCTGAGCCAAGCGGGTGGCGTTGCTGGGTCACCTCAGACTTGGATCTTCCCCAGGTGATCTGCTCCAGGAGGAGGGAAGGTGAATAGGATAAAACTGAGTTTCTGAGTGGAAAGCTGCCCTGGTGAAACACACTGGTGTTGCTCTACAGCAACCCAGTTCTGATGCCAGGTGGAGCAGCATTAGACAGGGCACGGGGACATCAGCTGCGGCGCGCGCCGGCACCTCTCCTTCGTCTTGGCAGTGCTGATGGCAACCCCTCAAGAGAGGTGCTGTGCAGACAACGCTGGTTTCCCACTGAAAATAATAACAAATAATTCTTTTTATTATCATTTATTTGTCATGAAGGCATCAGAACATCACTAACCCCCCTGGGCTGCGGGCTCGCCGTGCCCGTGCCAGAGCTCCGCTGCTTTAGCAGTCGCTCTCCAACAACACTGCAGAGCATCAGGACTTGAAAAACACACTCCTCTTATTCCAAACACAGATCTTGCACAAATGCCTGAGATGAAAGAGTCCCAAAGCCTTAACTGGCTTGTGGTTAGCAGAGTTGATGTGCGACCCGTGTCTTTATTTTACACAAGTGTGTGGCTTACGTAGGGCAAAAGCTTTAGGGAAAGAGGCTGAAGCCTCAGACGAGCCCTTGGATCCATACTTTAAAATATTAATAAGCCAGCTAATGAATTCTAATGACAAGTATTTACATCGTGGAGACCTAACCGCAGCATAACAGATTTGGGGCAGTAAAACCACTCACAATTTGTTCTGGACTGCCACACCAAGGCGGCGTTTGAGCGAGAGCGTAAGGAGAGCTGACAGCCAGCCTGAAGTGGGTGCTGCCAGCTGCTGGGATGGGGTGTGCTTCCTAAACACAGCTGGACCTCCCCGTGTGCCGTATTCCCGACGGCTTCGGGGCTTCCCTGCCTCAGCTGACGACCCTCCACGAGCACAGGAGGTGACCTCTCTGTTCTCCAGCCCCCCGGGAGGGATTGGCACAGTGAAATAATGTGATGCTAACTTTGCATCGAGCTCTGAAGGTGTGAGTTGGTGAATGCTGCTTTTGTTTTGCCTTCAGGAGGTTCGGTTTTGGAGGTGTGTGGAGGCTGGTACTGTTTACCTCGGAATATTCCTGCTAGGCACTGGGTAAGTGCTCTGCTTTCTGATTTCTTGTAGCTACTCGTGCACCGTAACAAAGCTTCCACTTTTCATACAGAAATCTCCACTGCCTTACAAAGCCAAGCTTAAAACTCCTTGTATTTTAATTCATAGCACAATATGATACCTGTTTATCTCCTCTCCCCTTTAAAACTTCCTTTTTTTCACCCTTGAAAAAGACCAGGCTGTGAGAAGGACTCCAGAGACAGAGGTGTGAAGGCCAGAGGTGCCACTTTGGTCTCCTGATAAATCCATATTTGCTGAAGTGTCTCCTGGCTTGGTGTTCTTATTTTGACTGTTGCTAGTAAATGCTGTTTGAGAGAGAATAATTCAGTTTAACACCTGTAACTGGTCTGCACTGGAGATCTGTGAGAAGTTAGTAATCTTAAAATTAACTGATGTTATGTATGTTGTATCTTATTATATACATTTTATATTATGTATGTGACATTTTATGTATAGAGATGATGTTATATATTATATTTATTTATATATTATGATTATTATATCTCTTCTTCCAAGGAAAAAGTGATAGTACAAGAGGAACCAGCCTCCAGCTGCCCCAGGGTTGGAGCTGAGGAACAATTTCTTCCTCCCAGCCCTGCAGGGCTGTCCAGGGCTGTCCCAGGCTGCCCAGGGCAGGGGGGGAGTCCCTGTGACCCCTGGAGGGGTTTCCAAGCCCCCCGTGGAGCTGTGGTGCTGAGGGCCAGGGGTCAGTGGTGCCCTGGCCGTGCTGGGGGTGGTTGGACTCCATCAAAGGGCTCTGCCAGGCAGAGTGGTTCTGTGTTTCACTCGTATGATTTCACTTTTGGGAACAGCCTTTGCCAGCCAGGTTCCCTAATGGAAAAGGGGCACATCCCTGCTGTTGTCGTGAGCAGCAGGTAGTTCAGAGCTCTGGGCATCAGCAGATGAATTAATGATGGGATTTCTTGAAAAATTTGTTTCCTTTTTATTAATTTAAAGTTATGACTAGGCAGGTATTAAAAAACCCTGGAAATGCTGGTGCAGGTTGTTCCCCAGTGTCCTGCTGTAGCAGTATTTTTGGAGTGAATGTTGTTTGATTTCCTCTGCCACTTCCAACTGTGATCCGTGGAGCTGAACAGCCCTCACTCCTTTCAAAAGCAGTGAGGAAATTCACCTTGGTGACCACCCAAAATTAATTGGTTATGTGAAAAGTGCTACTGTGGGCAGCGTGGTACTCGCTGGTTTCCAGAGGTTTCTCCAGGAGTAAACACTTCACACCCTCCAGCCAAAGCACCTCTCTTGGGCTGCTTTCGGCCGCTGACGCCGGCGGCTCCTTGTTGAGTCTGCCCTGCAGTGATCCCTCCATCCCTTCAGCAGTACCAGGAGGTTCTTTCCAGCAGGGATCTGGCTCCTCCGGCTGCTCGTGGCGTGAGCAGGGTCAGTAACCTCCACCCTGCCCGTCCTGCCAGGCAGCTCTCCCTGTTTGCCTGGAAGGTTGGTCTCCCTCTGCTTCCCCTTCCAGTTTTGCAGTGAAATTCTTGCGGTGGGGTCGGATGGGGTGTTTGTCCTCCCTCCCTGCTTCTGGCCACTGGCATTGCCCTCGCCCTCTATGGTGCTGGCACTCGGTGGGGTGTTTGGGGGTGTTTCATTCCCTGGCCTGGCAGAGAGCTGTTCCATTTTCTGGGCTGTGATAAGAGTTTGCCACTTCAGTGAGTTAAATTCAACTCCCAAAAGGTTGAAACTCGATAGCATCCTTTTGGGAAGCCAAGAAGAAAATTAGTCTAAGGTTCAGATTACCACGGATGTATTAAAAATCTTAAACCTGGCTTCCACAGAACCTGCTGGGTTTGGTGTGAGTCTTTCCAGGGAGCTGGCACCAGTTGTTCCTACCTGGCCGTGCTGCAGAGCGCTGTGTTTTCTGGTGGAGCCGACTGGCGCCGGGCGCTCTGGCACTCGGAGGGTTAAAGGCTGTGCTCTTTAATCCAGGGGATTACCTTTCTTCGGAGAAACCTCTGCTCGCTTAGAATAGGGAGCAGATGGCTCCTTGCTGCTGAATACAACGATTTTTCAAACTCCAGAGCAGCGGATTAGAGCCACTTGTGCAAACAGGAGGAGAGGGGCTGAGACCTCCACCTTTAGCGGCCGCTTCATGGGTGAAAAGCCAAAGGTTGCATTCCTCCTGATAATATTCCTCTGTTCCCGTGAGTAACAAGCTTCCCAGGTGAATTCCCATGACCCCCCCGTCCTCCACTCCTCTTCCAAGCCCGCGTGTCCGTTTACACACAGCTCCTGAGAACTGGATGCCCCGTTTTGCCAGCTCCAGATCCCTGTGGCTGTTGGGATTGAAGCCATGAGAGATGGCAGCAGGGAGGAATTTTACTCCCGTGCCCCTAGTTACTCTCAGCAGGCAGCCCGTGGGCTGATGGAGATCGCCCGGATCGAATCGGATTCGGTTCCAGTAAACAAACCAGCCCTGACTGAACAGCAGCAAGTTCATTTAGCACAACACGGCCTGTTCCTGGGACCTGCAGCATCTCAAGGGTGGTGTCGATGCTCCAGGAAGCTCATTGCACCCACACACAGCTCCAGACCTCAGACAACACGCCTGTTCACAGTGCCCCCCAAGCTCCAGTTTGAAGCCACACCTTTGGGGAGCTAAATGAAGAGCACAGTCTCAGCCAGGATGCTTTATCTCCCTGCCCTGAGCTCAGCTTAATCCCACGGGCAAGGAGCAGTGGGAGAGAGGCACTGCCCGGGGCTGGCTGCTGCTGGAGGGTGTCCCGGGAGGAAGTGATGATGGTGGTGGTGGTCAGGGAGTGGGAGAAGCTGGGTGTGGGAGCCCAGCCCACGCTGGAGCAGGTCTGGGTGATTAGCTAGATTACTGGGCAGACGTCAGGATCATCAGTCTTTGACCTCAGCGCTGGGACCGCTCATGGAGGGGGCTGGGAGGAGGCTGCGGGTGGGAAGAGGCTCTCCTGGAGGGTTCTGCCTGGGGTGTTTCCATCCTGAAATACTTTTGCTTTTTGTTTTTTTCCCCATTCACTGAATCTGGTTGTGCCCGAAGAGCCAAGGTGTTTGTGCTGTGCCTGCAGCACTCAGTAATTTTCTTCTCCTGCAGAAAGCTTTGGGGAGCTGAGCAGCATCCTTTAAAACCAGAGAAGATTTTCTGTCCCAACCCACCCACCTCCCAGATCTGGGGTGTGTTTTGAATGTGTAGCCAAAGCACTGAGTGTAGACCTTTTATTCTTGACAATAACCATTTACAGCTTCCCTATTTTTAGTTCAACTTACTAGAGCTGGAGAGACACCCTGAAGGAAATCAGGTGCAGTGATCCCTCCATCCCTGGCTTAGCTGCTGTATTCCGGTGACAGAAACTGGACGTAGTGCCCAGTTACCATGTCTGTAGGAAGCTGTAATGTCTACAGCCACATCCTTGCCCCCGAGTCACCCGTTTAGAGGTGTGACAACAGCCCTGGGTGGCTGCAGGCAGAACTGTGGGTTTGTGCCACCAACCAACGCTCCAGGATCAGCCAGAGCCCGGCAGCGCCCGGCGCGGTGTCCGACGCGGTCTCGTTCAGGTAGCCTTTTACAAGCCAAAGTTATTAACCTTGTTATATAAGGGAAAGGGTTAAATTAGAAAAGTCTGGTGCTTTAAATACCTTTTTCAAAGGCTCCATAATCTGGTGTAGGCCAACTGTAATGACATAATCCTGAACCAGCCAGTAGCCTTCTCCTCCGTGCTCATCCTCGCCACAGTCCTGCAGCTGAAGGATGGCAAGTGCTAATCCCATCTCCTGGGAGGCTGCAGGACATCCCTGCGTCTGGCCCTGGCGTGGCACAGGGACACCTCGAGGGTCTTTCACATCTGAATTTGGAGCAGGAGGTTAATCTGTGTTGACATAGCTTGGTTTTAACCAGAATATGTGTTACATGTTTGATCCGTGGCTCCAAATCGCAGGAGGGGAAGCCTCCTCTCTAAGGGGACATTCCCTCTTGCATCCTGAGGTGCACAAGCCTGGTTAGACTGGATTTGTCCAGAGGATTCTGCTCGACCTGGTGTCGGTGGGAAGCTGAGGTTGGAGTTTTGTGAAGTGCAGGGAGGGTTGGGTTGAGTGTAGCAGACTGTCTGCAGCTGAAAATGCAACTGAAATCACCCCTGGGCACGTGTGGTGCAGAAAGGCAGCCTTGGCTGAGAAAGTAGCAACCTCAGGTTGTTTTTACAGAGATATTATCACAAATAAATGATCTTAATAAGAAAGAGATGAGGCACTGCAGGGTAGGACGTGGCTGGAGCTACAGCTGGGCTGTTGGTGCTGAGTTCTTGGGCAGAAGAGCTGAGTACACGCAGGGGCGATTCCAGCATCGTGCTCATGGAGATTCACAGCGTTCTCTAAATGTTTGAACTTCCACATTTATCAAGAGCCCTTTCTTTTCCAAGCACTCCTCAACCTTAGCAGAAGAGGAGTTCTCAGGGGCAAGCTCTGCTTCCCAGGGTGATCCAATCGACCGGGGCCCCGTGCCAAAGACAAATCTCAGCATTTCTCTCTTTTTGGCAGGGCCAGTTGGCTCTTGGGCGGGCTCACCATGGCAGACCAGAGGCAACGCTCGCTCTCTACCTCTGGAGAATCTCTCTACCACGTGCTGGGCTTGGACAAGAACGCCACTTCAGATGACATCAAGAAGTCATACAGGTAAAGGAAGGCTCCTGTTGCACACCCCTTGCCCAGCACTGCCAGTAGCTGTGCTTGGTGAGAACCCGAGGCTCGTGTTGCTGTATTTCAACCTCCTGCAAGAAAAACACCTCTGAAAACCAGGTGGACAGGGGTTGCTTGTGGTGGAAGTGGTGTGAGACGTGTGTGTGGAGCTGTTCAGTGTTCCCACCCTCCCTGCAGTACGTTAGCTCTGCAATAGGTCAGTAGGGGAAGCTGAGCAGATTGAGGCTGTGTGATCAGAGTGGAGTTCTGGCTGCTCTGTCCCTTGTGGGGCCCATAGATGTGCAGGCTGCCCTCTGTCATCATCCTGCCTTCTGGCACAGGGAGCTGTAGATTAAAGATGTAAACATGGATGAAAAATCAGTGTCATCTCTAAAATTTCATTGGAAATCTCTCATTCTCCATGGAGCTACTGTTTTAAAAGAGAAGTTGGGGTTTTTTTTCCCCCTTATTTCTTTTCTTAAAAAGTCAGATGCATGCAATGGCTTCAGATTGGCCCAATAATAATAAACCCCAGAGTCCTGTAACCTCCTCCCTTGCCACACTGCCCACAGTCTGCTCAAAATGCAGCTGCTGCTTCCCTGCAGGCAGGATCCGTGGTCTGGCAGGCTGCTGGTGTAGCAGCATGGCACTAGGGGTCAGCAGTTGCCTTTACATGAGGGTGCTCTTTGGGTTTCTTTCTTCCCAAGGTTGCTTTCTTTCAACATTTACCAAAACCTTTCCCATTTCCAAGTGACATTTTAATACCAGTGGCAGCTGTCTGCCCCCTCTGATACATTTCCACCAACCTCCAAACCCCTGCTTGCAGGTTTCTCTACATATTTTACACTTGTCTAAATATTTCCCCCCTGCAAAGCTGTTGTGGGAGCTTCTGCAGCCTTTTAGTGTCTCAAATATGGGACTTGATGGGTGTTTTCTGGAGGAGGACACGGGCCCTTTGTGCTGGAGGAGAGCTGCAGTTCTGCAATGGTTTCCTGCACGGGAGCACAAGTGGCCCCAGTGCAACCCAGAATTTTCCTGTGCATAAAGAAGTGTTTGGCCAGTTATTTCCACTGATTTCTATAAATATCCTGGCCCAGAGCAAATTTATCAACACTTAATCTGATTTTTTGTGTGATGTTCAGAGACTGGGGAGTGGAAACTGCTGGTGGTTACTCCTCAGGTCTGGCATGGTGAGGGGACGTGTGCTGTGGTTTCCTGACATCTCAGACCTCCCAGCCATTCCCTATTCTGGCACGTCTGGAATTGAGGAGTACTTTGCTCCTGCCCAGGAGCCTGTGAACTGAGCACCAGGGACATTTCTGTTGGTGTGCTGAGACCCTGCAGAGGAGCAGGGGCTGCTGGGCTTTGTTCAGTCTTTGGTTCTCTATCCTAACTTGTGGTGTGCCCTTTTTTCTGCCACTTTGGTCTTTGCTTTAGCAGGAGCAAAACCTTCCTGGTGGAAATTGCTGGAGCAGAGGGCTAAAAAAAGAGGGCTTACTTTTCCTCAACGTGTCTGTTTTCTGTTTGTTTTGTTTTCCACTGGAGGTCTGGGGGCCAAAGCCAGCGGGCTGAAGTCAGTCCTGAGAGCTGAGCCACGCACGCCTGTAGCCTTTTGTTATCATCTCCAGAAGAACCACCAGGGAACTTAAATCACAGATGAAGGAAACCATCTGGAACTTGAAAGTCTCCCTTGAGTGACAGGCTATGGAATTAGAAAAAAAAAAACCCAAACCCCAGGAACCCAACCCCCAGTTTTTAATCTGCACCGATCTCTTTTTTCCTTTCTGCAGGAAACTGGCATTGAAATATCATCCTGATAAAAACCCTGATAACCCAGAGGCAGCAGAGAAGTTCAAAGAGATCAACAATGCCCACGCCATCCTAACGGATGCCACAAAGAGGAACATTTATGACAAGTATGGTTCCCTGGGGCTCTACGTGGCCGAGCAGTTCGGAGAGGAGAATGTGAACACCTACTTCGTGCTGTCCAGCTGGTGGGCAAAGGTAAAGAGGAGCTCTGGGAGGAGTTACTCTGGGTTGGCATTTTAAACTCTTAGGAAGCTCTGTTTGGTAACTGCCTCGGGTTTTACTTTGGGAATTGCTGGATTTCTGACCCCTGGTGAGGAGCCTCTCCTGCTGGGTTGCAGACTCTCGGTCAGGAGTTTTTTCTCTGTTGGCTTTCAGTGATTTCAGGCCTAATAAGCGAGGTGTTTGTATTACTGAGAGACTCCTGGACCTTCCAGGGGGTTCACAAGGGATGTGGATTTTGGGGGTATTCTCCTTGGTAACATTTGCTAAACAATCTCACAGCCCAAGCTCTGACTGTGAACTTGAGCTCGCCCAGAGGTCCTGTCAGAAAGATGTTTAAAAACCTCTCAGTCGTTAATGCTGCCATGATTTTCATCTGAGTGCAACCACCCAGCTCGTTTGTTCCACCTCCTATTGCTGTGTTTTCACAAAGCCCAGGAGGCAACACCTGCAGAGCTGGAGCTCTCTTGAACACTGGTTTTCAGCTTAACTAAATCTACCTCGAGAGCCACGGCCAGTTTTGTAGGCATTTTGGAACACATTTTGGTGAGGGAGCATGAAGCTGGGGCCAGCGAGTTCCCCCTGAGTTCCCCCTCTCCACTGCCACCTTTTCAGCCTCGAGTCTCCCATGCTCAGTGCTCACGTGTGGGAGGTGCAGGGGGTGAATGTTTCTTTTGTCTGCCATCCTCTGCAGGCTCTGTTCGTGTTCTGCGGGCTCATCACCGGCTGCTACTTCTGCTGCTGCCTGTGCTGCTGCTGTAACTGCTGCTGCGGGAAGTGTAAACCCAAGCCTCCCGAGGGGGAGGAGCAGGAGTACTACGTCTCGCCAGAGGACTTGGAGGCACAGTTGCAGTCAGATGAAAGGGGTAGGTAAAAAAACGCCAGGGGATCTCTGGAAGGACCCTCGGGTGCTGGGGGGGGAGCGGCGCTGGCGTGGGGGGGGG
>VWZY01002152.1:18085-31537 GCA_013399075.1 Chloroceryle aenea | reverse complement strand
TGCGCGGCTGGCTTTCGTCGTCCGTGGAGTCGTCGCTGTTCAGATCCATGCCGTAGTTGTTTGGGTTGATGGTGGAGGACTTGTTTTCCTGCTGGCCCTGGGGCGTCATCTGGTCGGAGCTGCGGGTGAGCGAGTTCTAGAAGACAGAGACGTTCCGGGTGTCAGCGGCAGCAGCTCCGCTCTGCTTGAGGCACCCGACGACCACAGCACCCCAACATCCCACCTCCTGCTGTCCCGCGTGTTTGCAACCTCAAGTTTGGCAGTTCTAAAGCTTTGATGCAGTTGTGACTTTGCTTTGCCCCCTCCTGTTTAATTGGGTGGCTTAATTGGCTACGTGTGCCACCAGCAGCTGACACCGCCGGCAGGCAGGCAGCAGCTCCCTTCGGTTCCAGCAAGGCTTAAAGGGAGTTCTGCTTCCTCAAAGCTGAGCTGAGTGGCAGGCTTTAAATAACTTGCAGCCAAAGGTCTGGGCTTGTTTGACAATATTAAACAGTGTCACCACGAGGAGAACTTGTGCAGAATGGCTGGGCACAAATGCCCTGTAATGCTTATGGCAACAGCACGACAGAAAAGCAAGGGATGAAGGAAAACATGAGAGTGCAAATTTCACCAACCACGAAACATCTCCAGAGGGGGAGACAGAGTTTCATCCTCAGAAGCAGCTGCCTGCCTGGCGCCGTGTCCCCTGCACGGGTGTTGTGTTTAAATGTATAGCTCTGCAATCCATTTATCCACCAGGAGATAAAACTCCGTGTTGGTTTTCAGCGTTCAAGATGGGAGAGAACCTGCAGGCTCTTCACAAGCCAGTACCAGCAGGAGGCCCAAAGGCAAAGCTGTCCTGCAGCCTCTGCTGCCATCCTGTGGCTCTTCCCAGCTCTCAGCTAAAACGTCACCATTCAGTCCCTACAAGGCAAGGTGACTTCAACAGCCACTGCCTCACCCTGACAACAGAACCCTGGCCAGCAGTTGCTGCTTCCCTTCCCTCCTTTCCACTTCCCAAGTGTCACTGACATGCTCAAGGCCACAGGAGCCAAGCTCAGATTACCAGGAAAGAAGTTTGGAGAACCCCTTCAGTTTTGAAAGGGGCTATAAGCACAGACAGTAAGAGTGCCCATGGTAAGGGCTGTCCCAGTTCTCTGACGTCATCCCTTACAGAAACCTCACCAGAGGGAGCAGAATTACCTCTGTGTTTTCTAGGTGCTCTATCTGGGCTCTATCTTTAGCCTTTTGCTCCTCTGGNGCCACTACTGCCTCACCCTCACAGAACCCTGGCCAGCAGTTGCTGCTTCCCTTCCCTCCTTTCCACTTCCCAAGTGTCACTGACATGCTCAAGGCCACAGGAGCCAAGCTCAGATCACCAGGAAAGAAGTTTGGAGAACCCCTTCAGTTTTGAAAGGGGCTATAAGCACAGACAGTAAGAGTGCCCATGGTAAGGGCTGTCCCAGTTCTCTGACGTCATCCCTTACAGAAACCTCACCAGAGGGAGCAGAATTACCTCTGTGTTTTCTAGGTGCTCTATCTGGGCTCTATCTTTAGCCTTTTGCTCCTCTGGCAGGTTCTTCTGTTCTTGCTCCTGCCTCTCCACCTCTGCCAGACTCTGCTCCTCCTGCTGCAAGCCGACATCACAAACACATTAATCTTGTGAACTAAGCTACGCTGCTAATCCAGGGATCCATTCTTTTTTATATGTTAAAAAAGAATCTAATCATGTAATTGCAAGTCTCTGCTGCCCGTGGTGCCAAAGAACACTCTGAACAAAGGCCACGGTTGGAGCTTTCCTCAGGGGCACAGACAGATGGACCCTCCCATTTATGAGCATTAATTGCCTTCCTCTGGTAATGCCATGACCTCATGCTTTGAAAAACCTGCTACTGACTTGATCTTCAGGATATCAACATCAGAAACCAGCTGCCCATCTGCAGATGGAAGAGCCTAGGCTACAGCTCTCAGCCTCTTTTTAGAGTCAGGGACAGTGTGTTTAGAGGCCAAGTCATCCCATCACACAGCAGCTCTCCCGTGGGTCAAAGGAACCTCACCCTGGGAAGGCTCTGAAGGAAGCCAACAGCAGACACCTGAAGTCAGCTGCTGAGGTCAGACCCGTGCAGCTCTGCCATCCATGAGCACTTACCTCTTTCTCCTCCACCTCCTCATGGAGCTGTTCCTGATCAGCCAACACCTCCTTCTGCAGGCGAGCAGCCTTCTCCTGCTGCTCTCGGAGCCTGAGAACCACAACAATAGACCATCACTCTCAGACTCCGTGGGGCACCCTCACAGCCACTGCCCGCTGCAAACCCCCCCCTTCCCCTGGCCATTCCGGGCACTGCCGTGGTACCGAGCCCAGCCTTTCCTTGGCAGCTCAGTGGCCATGGTGGTTCAGTTGTGCTGACAGCACAAAGGGCTCCTCGCTGCTCGGGCCTGTCACTGAATTTAGTACATAAATGCATGTTGTCTTACTTTTCTGCCTGGATCCTCTCCTGCTCCTTCTTCCTCTCCAGCTCTCTCTGTGCAGCCAGCTGTTTCTCCCTCTCCTGTTCTGCCTGCCTCTGCTCTGCAATCTTCCTGGCACGTTCCTGCTCCTCTTCCTTCCTCTTCTGCATTAGCTCTCTGTGCCGACGTTCCTCCTCCTCCTGCAAAGCCCAACAAGGCAATTACCTCACGTGTACAGAGCAAAGGAGCAGGAACACCTTATCTGACCCAAATCACCACCACAGGGAAGCACCTCGGGGCTGGCGTCAAGGCAGGTTCAGCACCTCCCCAGTGCTGGCCTTTCCCTGCCCACGCCGTACCCTGACGGCCGCCACGCTCCAGGTCTCAGAGACAGGGTTAATGCAGAATTTAGTGCTTGCCAAACCACAGATTAAGGGTTTTGGTAAGAATCCATCCCGAGCTGCGGAAGAAACGTGGGTTGCAGCCACCACTAACAGCTTACAGCTCATTGCAAGAGGAAGCAGGAAGCACAACACTGCGGGGAGCCTCGAGGACAAATCTACACTCATTTTCACTCCGCTGCGTTCCCTGCTCGCTTAGACTCTGGCAGAGAGTGGCCATTCTACTCGTGTGCAGATGACAGGGTGGGCTCGAGCACAGACCTGCTGCAGCACTCGCTGTCTCCTGGCCTCTTCATCCTGCCTGCGCCGGGCCTCGGCTTCCTCCATCTTCTTGGCAGCTGCTTTCTTCTTGATCTTCTCCTCTGCCAGCCTTTCTTCCCGCACCTAGGACAGACACTGCCAGCTGAACACCCGTGTCTCGGGGGGGACAGTTCTCTGTGCACATGCAGTGTCACAGCAGTGTCTCAGAGACACGGGGCTCTCCCCTCGTGGGGCCAAAGCTTCTGGGTTTGCCACCAGCAGCCAGAGCGACCTGCACTTGATTTTAAAAAGGCAATACTTAAGTAAAGGACCTTACTTTACATCTCCACAGGAAGAGCAGATCCTGCTCTGGTAATTATACATCTAATACCTCAAAGCCATCAGAATACATTCTCAGAACCATGAAATAAGAAAAGCAGATGGAAAAAATTAAAGCAGACAAATGACTGCTGTGGCCACATGCACGCATTGACTGAAAGCCTCTGCTACAAGAGAGGGTCTGGAGGAAGCATGTTTATTTTCACCTCTTCATCTGTGAGTCTGATGGGAGAACAACTTTAAGCAGATAAAGCCTCAAGCCATTAGGCTGCCTTGATCTGCTTGAAGCTCTCCCAGCTGACTATCAGAGCCTCGTGCAGGCCATTTGGAGTCACAGCTCTGGAAAATACGGGGCTTCGCCTGCCCCTCGCTGCAAGGAGAGAAGGGCAGGCATGCAGAACCAGCAAGATTCTGGAAAGATCTTTATCCCAGCATTCTCCACCTCCCTCCCTAGATCTCAGCAGCCTCAGTTCCTCTCCGGAAGGCAGACTCATGCAGCATCACCCCCCCAACAGATAACTTCTCCCCCCTAAGCTCTGCGGAACGCCGGGCGTTACCTTCTCGGTCTTCTCATCGAACAGAGCTATCTTCTGCTCGATGCGCCGCCTCCTCTCCTCCTCGATTTGCTCTGCCCGCTCCCGAGCTTGCAGCACCTTGCGCAGACGCTCCTCACGCTTCCTGCGGGACACAGCCCCAGTTCCCACTGAGCCCCAGCCACAGGAGCCCCGCACAGCTCGGGGACAAGGCCAACAGAGGCAGCTCTGGGGCAGCGTGGGCAGTGAACCCAGTACACCCGTCACTGCAACAGCCATGTTTTAAAGCTCCACCCGAGACAGGACTTTAGAGCAGCAGTCAGCTAGGATTGTCAGTCTTTGGCTGGCAGTCTAGGTAGATACTACAAGAAAACAATCCTGCCTCTGCAGCCTGAGGACAAGCCAGCAGGAATTTCCAAGACAAAACACCGAGACACAGGGACCTACAGGGGCAGAGAACACGGGCCAGAAACGAGAGGAGGTACTCACAGCTTTGCCTCTTCTAGTCGACGTCTCTTCTCTTCCTCCAGTTTTTGTTTTCTCAGCTGCTCAGCTTCTTGCTTTTTCCTCAGAGTCTCCAGCTTCTGTCTCTCCTTTTCCTGAGGCGGATGGAAACGTGTTTATACCCACTAGTCACAGCTCTGGAAAATACGATGTGCTCGGGGTGAGCGAGGGCACAGAGCTCGGGGTGAGTGAGGGCACAGAGGTGACACCAAGGAACTGCAGCCAGACCCAAGGGATGGTAACAGCCCTGGAAGGGCTCAGGTAGCCTGGGACATGCTCTGGGACATCTGGGAACAGATGCAATGAAAACAAGGCAGAGCTGTTAACCCTGGAGAGTAAGAGAAGCTGGGGAGTTGAAAGAGAAGCATCAGCTCCTGAAGCCCAGGCAGCTCCCGAGACCGCGGACAGACAGGGCTGTGGCTGGTGCTGGTAAAATGAACCTGAAAAGCAGAGCTGGGCACTGGCACCAGCTTCCTGCAGTGAGCACGGGGACAGATGGGGCTCTAGGAAACATCTTGTTCAGCTCAGAGCTGCTGCAGGCTCCTGCTCCCCACAAAGCTGTCTCCTGGTCAACCACCACCACTCAGACCGAGCACTCCGCTGGTTTCAGACACAGACCCGTAGGTCACCAAGAAGTGCCGGGTGTTTGTCCCACTCTCCAAACAGTCCAGTTAACTCAGCCTGAGTGTTCTGTCAGGATCCAGCCATTGCTAAGGCCACAGCAAATGGGTTCATACAAACCAGTTTAATGCCAGGTTTGATGCTGCAGATGCCTGGTAACGACAGGCCTGGTCTTGGTGCAAACCTGTTGACTTGCACCGTGAAATATTCACGTGATTACCTTATGCTGGGCTCCATCTTCTAAATGCTTGGTGTTAGGAGTACCAAAACTGGCTAATGTCAAGGTAACCATTGTATCTTAATGCTCTGCTGCTAACTAGTTGTGTTTAGCCCCCACAGGAATAAAGTCCTGAGAGGAATCTGCCTGCGCTGGAATGAACCTAAACCAGAACACTCAGTGAGCCAACAGCAAAGGATGCACTGGTGAGAAAATTCTTCTCATTGTATCAGCTCCTTCACCAGTACTGACTGACATCAGGGACACCAGTGAGACCAGCACTCGAATCCTCCACTACCTCCCAATGACAGTCTCCTGTCTGCTGGAGCACTCTGCGCAGCACCACCGTGACAGCTTGAAGCAATACAAACAATTCTGTTACTGGGTTGCCAGAATAAGCTAGATGCAGGAAAACCAGTTTCTGCAGAATGCCCTCCTCTGCCTCACGTGAAAACAAGCCCCAGAACTACCTTATTTTGCAGATAAGTTGCTGGTTATCAGGGGGATGAGCAATCTGTGCTCGGTGCCAGCTGCCAGCACATCCCCAGGGGCATCTGGGAAGCTACACCACCCCAGTTCTTGCCCAACACTACTTTTGTTTCCCAGTTTTCATTCCTGACTGTTACTTGCCAATACCACGGGGGAGTNCCCCAGCTGCTGGTCCCTCGAAACAAATCCTGGCCTGTCAGAGTAGACCAGTCCTGCAGACTGGGTTCTCAGATTANTCAAACTAGAGCTGCTCAGTAAGCCAACTAATCATCCTTATCTGGCCTCTGTACGCGTAACAGAGCTCTGGAAAGTTACTGACGAGTTTAATACGGGTTGAAAAGTTTCTGTCGTGCCTTTGCTTTAACTCAAGCACTCATCTCCCAGCCAGACCATCCTGTAGTAGCTACAAGGAGTCTCGTCTTACCTTGGGATTGGACTGGACAGGAGTGTTGTACCTGATGAAAGATTTTATTACTCCATTTCTCCCCACAGAGCTCGGCGTCATGAGGAGCTGGTTCTTCTGCACAGTGTGCAAGAAGGTTTTGAAAGGACGTACAACCTGTGGGAGGAAGACCAAAGGCAATCCTTAGGACTGGGAGTAAGAACACTAACTTCTTGATGTACACCAGGGCTACAAGCATCTTACTTTGCTGGCAGGAAAGGTTGGGGACGGGGTCTTTCTTTTGAGAGGAGAAAGGCCTCCATCTTCTGCTTGCTGACTGTCATAGCGCTCATCCACAGCTCTCTTATAACTTGGCTTTCTCCTGCGAGGAGAACACACACCATGACACAGGGCAAACACATGCCATGACACAGGGCAACCCCCCGGCAGGCTCAAGGGCAGGTTTAAGAGGTCACAAAACATTCAAGTTCAAGGGTATTTCCCACGTATGCACACGCAGAGACCCAGTAACAAGTGTCTAATGTGACTGAAGATGCAAATTAATCCTCGTATCAGAGAGGCAGAGAAAACTGACTGCAGAACTTTCCTTTCATTTTCACAACCACCGAAGCCATTTAAGAGCATTTCAGGGTCAAACGTGCTTTGATCTGGACCGAGGGTCTCGGAGGCACCTTCCAGCCGCAGCGATTCCACGGACATACCTGGCACTCTGGGGTGGCTCCTGGGTCTCCTCGTTCTTATTCAAGTTGCTTTCTGGAAGAAAAGTTTCAGTCAGTTCTAGCAGCAAACAAACAACGCAGCTTTGGCAGCAGACACCCGAGTGAGCAGCCCCTGAATAGCAAACCCCTGCCAGGAACCACGCAGGGCAGGGCCGCCCTCGCTCTCAGCGAGCGCAGAGCACCAGTCGGACCCCGCAGCGCTCCAGCAGGCCCCAGAGCTCTCCAGCGGTCCGTGCCCCGCGGCTTGCACCGGTACCGTCGTGCCCTGCGCAGCTGCAGAGCAACCGCCCGCTGCAGAAAGGCTCAGCAAGGCCTCCCCCTGCCCCACCACCACCTTCATGGCCCCCATTTCCACACGCTTCCTGGGGTGGAGTCACCCCAGCTGCTGGTCCCTCGAAACAAATCCTGGCCTGTCAGAGTAGACCAGTCCTGCAGACTGGGTTCTCAGATTAACTAGCCAAGCTTTCAGACCTCCCCCTCGGCCTCCCAGCGAGGCGAGGACTTGTTAACCCCCCAGAAGCTACCGCTGGTGCTCGTCTCCTGCGGCTGCTCCTTTCTGCCGACGGCTCGAGAGCGAAGTGACATTCGTGGGCTCTGGGGATCCTGTAGGAAAAGCAAATAGGTTTCAGCCCAAGTGCCACACAGAAACAGACAATTTCTGCTCCAGATCGTGATGCCATTCTGACAGGGACCCTGTTCAGCATTTCCAGGAACTGCAGAACCTGGTGCGTAGCGTAAAGCGGGGGTGACAGTCCCCAGCAGGAAGCCCAAACCTCTGGCTGTGGAAAACACCTCGGGACACCACCTTGGTGAGTTCCATGATGTCATCACCACAGCACAGACATTAACAGAACGCAAGAGCCGCAACGAGGGAGGCTCTGCTTAAACCAAACACGCTCATAAACTATTTAGGACAAAAGCATTTCCAGTTGAAATCTGTTTATGCATCTGGCAGAGTCAGCAGCACTCGCCGTACTTAGCAGTGATGGATGGACGGACAGACAGACAAACAGGAGACAGTGAAGGCAAACAAAACTCTCCCTGCCCATCCGTCCCTGCGACGGACGGGAGGTGCATCGCTATCTGCCACCCTTGCACTTATCAGTCCCCTTGTGACAGGGGGTCTGAGGGCCTGCGACGGGCCCTGAGACCTGCGCACCAGCCCCGCTCCCCAGCCTGCTGCTGGGCGGCGGGCAGAGGAGCTGGGAGCAGGGGAAAAGAGAGGGATGGAAACTTTATCCTCCCCAAACACTTCATAGTGTCTTGTCCTAAGGCTGGCTGTAGGAAGCATCTCGCACCCCAAGAGGATGCAGATCTAATGAATTCACAGCCAGGACTGAGATCAGCCTGACCCGAGAGCACCAGCAGGCACACGGGGCCAGTCTGTGCGTTCCCACCGAGACAGACTCCCTGGTTTGCAGAGAGCTCAGGCTGCCCAGGGAGGGAGGAGTCCCCATCTCTGGAGGGGTTCGGGCACCTCAGGGCTTGGTTTAGGGGTCATGATAGTGCTGGGCTGACCGCAGGACTTTATGACCTTAGAGATCTTTTCCAGCATTAATGGTTCTGTGATTCTACACAAGTCCCTGATTCAGGGATCTCCAAAGCACTGCGCCCATTGTCCTCTTCTCGTTCTCCCTCAAGCTTTGCACAACTGTCCCTCAGGCAGGCTGGAAATCCAGAGGCACTGGACACGGGTGTGTTTGAGCTTTGGCAGATGCTCTGACAAGTGCAGCCCCAAGAGCAGGTACAGGCCTGCCCCGCTTTACTGACGTGCCTGAGGCCAGAGCTCCGCTCCCGTTGCTCAGTCAGAGTTATCCTGGACAAAGCAGCCCCACGCTCCCGGGGCCTGTTCCTCGGGAGGGGGCTGGGAATGGCAGAGGGATGTGTTTTGACCTGAATGACATTTACAAATTTCTGTCCTCATCTCAAGACAAACCGACAAGGCTTTGGATAATCTGCGGGACTTACAAAAAGGTCAAAAGCAGCTTTGCAAATACAGAAATAGCAGTAGTGAACAAATGCTGCCCCGCTGAAGAAGGCCTCCCTGAAGAAGGTTCTTCACCTGTGTAGGTTCAGGGCTGAATTTCCACACACCTGCTCTCGTGAGAGGCTCAGAAGCCAGCACCAGAGAGCCGGCCTCTGCTGGGCACGGCGGGTGGTCTGCTTGTGCNCTGCTGGAGCACGACCCAGCGCCACAGCGAGCGCTCCCCGCGCCACGGCTGCCCTGGCCTTTGAGGGCGGCGGAGGCTGCGACACAGCAGGGACAGAAACCTCCGCTGCCAGCCGAAGCGAGCCAGGGGCACAGATGCTCGCTTTCCAACAGAACCCCCTGGGTTTTGGTTTGCCAGTTTTGGAACAGCGCGATTGAAACGACCTCGGACGTTCTCCAGCCTGCGCTGTGGAACCAGGGAGGCCTTGGACAGGCTCAGGCACGTTTGTGAGCGAGCGCTCTGTGCCTTCTCCACTCAAGGGTCCTGCAGCCCCTTGAGCCACCATCTGTGGCCAGAGCTCCCCAGTAACAAACCAGAGCATGCAACACTTTTTGCTCACAAGTCCACACACTCAGAAATGCTTTCCATTGCTGCTCAAATCTTACCAGCTTGGAGGGGGTGCGAGGTCCAGGCGGAGGCCTAGGGGGAAACGAGAAAAGGCAGCAGTGTTTAACAACAGCAAGGAAGCCAGGCAGCCACTTGCCACCTGCGAGCGGCACATTTTATACCAAGAATGTCACTAAAAAAATCCTCCAAGCAGGATATTGGTAAAGAAATATCTTAAAGAAGTCTCACCCAGCTTTGACAACTGTTTCTTCATTCTCTGGCACCTCTCCAGAGCTGGAGGCTGCAGGAAAAGAAAACAAATGCTGGAGCTGTAAGGTACGGTGCAGGGCAGGGCTCTGGGGGAGCAGATTCCCTCAGGACGCTGCAGAGGCACCCGCTCTGCTGCCGGCGATCGAACGCCAGCCGCTGCGGGGCAGGGAATACCCTCCAGCAGCACCAGGAGAGCGCTGCCGGGGATTTTAATGGAAGAAAACAGTTCTCTTCAATTATAGATGAGCTCAGAGTGCTCTTCAGCGAGTTTACTTTCAGAGTGACTTGGTTTGGGCTCAGCCTCACTTGGCAGGACCGCATGCAGACAGCAGCAGGAGTTAAGCCCAGCCTTATTTACAGTCGGGCACTGCTTCCTGCCAAGCGCTCCAGCTGGCTCCCAGCGCTCCGGCTCCGGTGGCCGCTGCGCGCACAACCAGAGCGGCACCGGCCCGGGGAGCGCTGAGGGCTGGCTGCACAGGCAGCTCTGGTGCCTCCATCGTGGACACGCGCTGTGCGCACGGCCGGGGCAGAGCTGCTGCACGCAGCAGACACCCCACGCCAATTAACGTGCTCTGGGACGTTAAGGAGATCAAAGGGAGCTGCCTGAAACATCCCTGTTCCTTCCCTCACACCTGGAAGTTTTGACTAGGCAGGGAAGAGTCATGGTGCAGAGGGAGGCAGTAAAGCCTTCCCTAACCCCAGGGAACCCAGATCCAGGCAATACAGACCGATTATTTGAGCTGGGTAAAGCTACTCCGGTGCCTCTTCAAAGCTCCAGTACAGAAAACCCCTACGGTTTCCCTTCTGACCAAGGGAGCCCTTAACTCCGTGCTTCGAACACGCAGCACGCGCCCCACACGCCCTGGGACCAGGGCTGGAAGCCCTGTGCTGGGGACCAGAGTGCTCTGGTTCTGGAAGAGCGTTCCACTACAACAGTTAAATTGGTGTGGACAAAAACATGGCAGCACTTGTCCAGGTGTATCCTTCTGCAGCAAAAATGGGAAAACTCCTTAGAAAGGTCCAGCAAAGCTGGAGCCCTGCCGATGGACGCGTTACAGTGGCGTTATTTCAGCTGCAGCAGTTCTCCCTTCAGACAAAAAGTACACCCTGTGCAAAGAAGCCAGGCAAGTGAAGTGGAAGAGGTTACCTGGCATCATCTGCACTTCAGTAGCCATTTACCAGCCCCACTGGCTGCTTCTTTCCCTCAGTTTGAAAATCAACCCCCCACCCCGTTCTCCTGCACCAGTCCAACACTCACACCCCAGCAGCACAGAAGAGCATTTAACTCAGTTTGTCCTGCGATGAAACCTGCCTGTCACAAGCTGCAAAGGTTTGGAAGATGCAATAAATTTACAAAGGTCAGCCTCAAGATCCCCTTCTCAGAAGGGGCCCCACAACCAGCAGCCAGACTCTGTCTGAAGAGCGGTGAATTCGCAAGAGCTGCCTCTGCGAGCCCCCACCCCCAGCAGCAAACCCTCCGGAGTCGTTCGGGCTGCTCTCCCGGGCAAGGCTGGATTCACGGGCCACGGGCTGGCACGGCCACCCAGGACTCTGCCCACATGTCCAAAGGTCTGCGCACGGCCGGCCCTGCCTGGCCAGGGATGATCAGCAGCTGCACCCACAGCCCCATCACGCTGCCTCCTCCAGCAGCAGAAGGCAGAAAATCAACGAGAAGAGCGGGAGCCAGCGCTCCTGCAAGGAGCGGACTCGTCTGGTGACACCACACTTACCGTCCAGGTGGCTGGAGGACGAGGACGACTGCTGAGCCGTCCTCCTCTTGCCCGCTGCCCTGGCGACAGATTTCCGGATCATGCTTTCCCTCCTGCTGGCCAGCGAGTACTTCTCTGCCAGGGAGGTTCTGCGAGTCATGGAGGTTTTACCCAGCAGGCTTCTGCGCACCGAGCGACGGTTGCGCTTGGAGCTCATCGGGGTCCCCGGGGTGTCCTGCGTGCGCTGGGGAGGCTCCTTCTCAGGCGCCGCTGGCACCTGAGCGGAATCCTCCATCCCCTCCAGCCCGGGCTCCTCGCTCAGAATGATTGTGACGTTGGCTGCCTTCGCTGCCTTCGGCTGAGCCTCCATTTCCGCGGCGTCATCGGCCCCGGGGGTGCAAGGGACCGTCAGCTCGCAGGGTGCCGGCACGGGTGATGTGGCAACCCCGCTTTCCTTGGGAGACCCCTCGCCTGGGCTCAGGAGGACGGTCGTGGAGAGCTGCTCTGCTGGTTTAGAGGGGCTCTTCTGGAGGTGCAGCTCAGCACTGATGCGATCACCGACACCGATTTCTACTATGGGAACCTTCCCTACCACTTGCTGCTCGGGAGGGGTCTCGGGGAGGACCTCGGGAAGGATCTCGGATCTCTTAGCAAGCGCTGCTGTCTGGGATCTTGTCACGCGCCGAGGCGAAGAGTCTTGTTTGGCCTGAGCTCTGATTAGTTCCAGGTTTTCTTTATTCTGGAGTCGCTGAGAATATCGCACGGATGGTGCCAGCTTGAGGCTGCTGTTCCTCCTCCTGGATAACCTAACAGCAGGAACGGCGCATCAGACCAGGACTGGGTTCAGGAACAGACCAAATCCCTTCAACCAGGGACGCACAGAGACAATGCCAAAGCATCTGGGGTGAGCCCCCAAGAGCTCAGCACACACAGAGCTGCGGAAAGAAGGGGCTAATACACAGAAATCACCTCAGAAAAGAAGAGATAATAAGAGAAAGAAGCACAGTATATAAGAAAAAGTGGAACTGAGTGCCCAACCTGATCTCCTCCGATGGCCGGGTGACCCAGCCAGTGGATGTGGACATTGTCTGCCTGGGCTTTACTAAGGCCTTGAAACCATCCCACAGCATTCTACCGGAGAAGCTGGAGGCTCGTGGCATAGACAGGTGGACTCAGCCCTGGATTAAAAGCTGGCTGGATGGCCAGGCCCAGGTTGTTGTGGTGAACAGAGCTAAACCCAGCTAAACCAACTGGTGGACAGTCACCCGTGGCGTCCCGAGGGCTCAGTGTTGGGGACAGTCCTGTTTAACATCTTTATCAGCATCTGGATGAGGGGATCGAGGCACCCTCGAGGAGTCTGCAGACAATACCAGATTGGATGGCAGCGTCGATCTGCTCAAGGGTAGGGGGCTCTGCAGGGGGGTCTAGACAGGGTGGATCGATGGGCTGAGGTCCAACAAGGCCAAGTACCAGACCCCGCAATTCAGTCACAACCCCTGCAATGCGACAGGCTTGGGGCAGTGGCCAGAAANAGAGCTAAACCCAGCTAAACCAACTGGTGGACAGTCACCCGTGGCGTCCCGAGGGCTCAGTGTTGGGGACAGTCCTGTTTAACATCTTTATCAGCATCTGGATGAGGGGATCGAGGCACCCTCGAGGAGTCTGCAGACAATACCAGATTGGATGGCAGCGTCGATCTGCTCAAGGGTAGGGGGCTCTGCAGGGGGGTCTAGACAGGGTGGATCGATGGGCTGAGGTCCAACAAGGCCAAGTACCGGACCCCGCAATCCAGTCACAACCCCCTGCAATGCGACAGGCTTGGGGCAGTGGCCAGAAAGCTGCCCGGCAGAAAAGGACCCGGGGGTGCTGGGGGACAGGGGGATGAATGTGAACCAGCCTGTGCCCACGTGGCCAAGGCCAAGGGCACCCCAGCTCCTGGCAGAAATGGCGTGGCCAACAGGGCTAAGGCAGCGATCGTCCCCCTGCGCTCAGCACTGGCGAGGCCACAGTCTGAGCACCGGGGTCGGTTTTGGGCACCACAGC
>VWZY01002150.1:28562-38826 GCA_013399075.1 Chloroceryle aenea | reverse complement strand
GAATGCAACCGGACTGTATCTCAGAGAGTGACGTGTCCTGCGCCCTGGAGACCAAACCGGTCCCCCAGGCCTTGGCTGAAGCAGCCAGGTGTCAGCTGCCCCGGCTCTTGGCACTGGTACCGCAGGCTCAAGGAACAGCCAGGGCGTGTTGACACAAAATCCTCAAGATCACTGGGAAGCAAAAAGATCACTTGAACTCTGGAGGAAACGCAGGGCTCGCTCTTACGCAGTGCTGAGTAGGAGTCCCCAAGTGCTCTGGTCGAACACCAGGACAGCTGACCTGCCCACCCCTCAGTATTTTCCAGACGATCAAGAAGCATGCCCTTTAGATGTGTGCACAATCTCACCTGCAGAAGGTAGGAGTGGAAGGAACCAAGACTGGAAAGACAAGGACCAAAAATGCGCAAAACGCTGCCGAGAATGGCACTCAATGTGAGTTGGGCTGGCCGGGAGAGGTGGCTACCTGCTCAGCCTGCAGGCCGGGTCATGCCGTACCAAGCCCAGGGCAAGGATCATCCTTGCTCACTTCAGGGAGGGCAGGAACAAGATTGTTTCTAGCATGAGTTATCTCCCATTTTTTTATCACCTTGCATTTTATGCTCCAAAAAAAAATAATACAGTAATAAAAATGAAGTCAGAGAGTGATGAAGCAATTAGATCCTGAAAATCGGGAAAGAACACGTATCTCCTTTGTTACTGTCTTCTGCCTTTTCAAAGAAAACTTCTGTGTCACAGTGGAGAAGAAGGCTTTCCCATATCAGTCATTTTATTCTGCAGTGGGACTTCAAATACCTTTGATTCAGGGTGAAACTCCAGTCAATAGAAAAGCAACCCAGCATTCACCTCCTCCCATCCCCTCCCTGTTACTTGGCTATGCCCACCATAAAAGAAAAAAAAAAATAATTCAGAATTATGAATTTCTAGGAAAAAGCCTCTTTAGGTAAGAAAAGAGGAGGCACCCCTGGCATCCCAGCGAGACTTCTGCCTGATATGATACCAGACCAATCCTCCCTCCTATGCTTCAACATCATTTCCACAACCTCTGTTGTGAAGGATCTTATCTCATATGTACAAACTGGAGGANGCTCTAGGACACATCAGGTCAGGACTCATCCCCGCACATGCTGCTATTCGCATGGTGGCAGCACATGCAGGTGGCTGTGCCTGTCCCTCCCATCCTCAGCCATGGCCACAGCCCATGCTCGTGTGACCCAAAAGCCTGAGAGAGACCTTACACAACAGGAAGCAACAGGAGTAAGGTTGAAGTGCAAACCGTCTCCTGTAGCTTTTATTCCTCCTGGGCAGGTCACTGCAACTCTGTGCCTTGCCTCCCCTCTCCAGGGGGCTTCTGTGCGCGGAGAGCTACAAAGCAATTCTGCTCTGGCTTGTCACATGCTCAGAGGTGACACCCGAATTATGGCAAATGGTGGGTTACAGTTTCAGCTCACAGAGCAACAATTCTTAATTGTCATCGCGTGGACCCAGGGGAGGTAAGTGGAGAGGCTCTTCCAAAATGTTTTCTTCCAACTCTTGGTGACTGTTGGCTCTTACTCCACATGTCTGTACCAGAGTTGAGAACAGGAGATGTCACCCCAGGGCAGATCTTGCAGCCCATAATTGCCCCTGAGGTTAATTGAACTGCAGCACTGTTGCGCCGCTGTGATCATGAGAGATTTTTTTCTGTATTATTTTCCTCTCACATTGGTGCTGAGCAAGGATGCTGACATAGACAGAACAAGGAACACAAATGCCACATAGGGGAAATGATGTTGCATTTACACATTTCTAGGAGAAACATTGCTCCTTGCCAAGCAGGCAGACTGGGTGTGACTCTGGTTTGTGATGGCACCAACCAGAAGAGATGTGATCTGTTTAACACCCAGAGACCTAATGGCACTAACTTTTCTTATTCCCATTTACAGGAGAATCTTGTCGCATGAGCTGCACAGACCAGTCACAAAAATTGCCAAGTAATTCCCTCTGCTACTCCATCTGCATGCAGCACAGGCTGCATCTTCCAGTCACCTCCAACCCTGGCACCACTCGCAGAGCTCCCTCCGCTATTTTCAGTGTCTTGGGCTGAAATCCTGTACTCTGCTTTAGCCCAAAAGCATTACATTGGAAGCAAAAACTTGACTTTGGCTTTTAAAATGAGTAAAAATACTACTAATTTTTAGAAATGAGTAGTTAAGATACTCTCCATTACACCACCCTGCAGGAGTCACTTTCTGTGGATGCAGTCCTCAAGTCCGCATCACCCAGAAGTGGAGCTGTTGCAAAGCACAGCCCACAGCTGCATCCGCTTACACATCTTCCTACTGCCACTACGTTTGCAGTGGCACAGCTCCTGTCAGCTCCTGTGATCCATTCCTTCTTCCGTGGGAGCACACCTACCTCTGTCCAACCAACTTTGACACATTACTGACAGATGTAGCTGAAATGGTAGACGCTGATAAGCCACTTCAGAGCAGTCTGTTCAATTTCCATTTTTTATTGGATTAAGAAACCAGTGAAACTTCCCCTCCAACACCTATATACGTGTTTAGCAAAAACGTGTGGAGCAGCTTTATGAGTTAAGAGCCCACATTCTATCGACTTTTTCCACCTCACCACAATAGAAAACATGGGGGAAAGGGCTGATCACAACGTTAACAGCCACCGTGAAGATCCCAAGAACACAGTTACAATTCTTGAACTTTAAGACCTGCCACTACACAAAGCAGTATTCGTAGTACTTTTGCTTCTCACCTTCTAAAGTAATGTGTTCCTATTCACATTTAATAGACATTACAAAGCACACCAAAAACACAGCAAAGACCTGCTCATTTTGGGTCAGGTACTTTACCTTCCAATCAACAGCATTTGAACCACGCGTCTTTCTAGTGGTCACAGCATTTTGCATCCCTCAAGGACACGCTGAATGTCTGCTCAGCTGAATTTTCAGGATTTCCAGGCTCCTGAGCCAACTTCCTGCTTTCACAGCTTTTACTCTTGGACTTACAGAACTGCTCTGTGGATGTTTAAGTGCCAAGCTGAAGCGTTAGGTAGGAAATGGAAACAGTTCAAGTTATTCTGTGAATAATAAGCCCAACAATCATGTTTTAAACACCCCTCCCCATTGCTCATGCAATGGTTATGATCTTGCTTGGACTGTCCCAGTTGTAAATGGACTCTAAAACCGTAAAATCTAGAGGTAGAAATGTTACAGTAGGAAAAAGGAGTGTCACCTGTCATAGCCACTCACAGTTTCACTTTAAGCACAGTAATATGGGTAGGTATTTGTTGTGGTGTTCATTAAACACAGAAGTGGTGCTCTTCCTTACAGCAAGCTGACATCCCGATCCTGTTTTCTCTTAGCAATGTGAACAGCTGTTTCAAAGGGTATGTTTTGTGACAACACATTTCAAATCCTCTTTTTTTAGCTCTAAGTAATGGTTTCTGAACACTCTGTATGAAGCAGGCCTGCCTATTCAAGCATGCTGCATTCTTTTCCACAGTGGCATAGCAACTGGCTGAAGCAGGGTCACTTGCATGGACCCAAACAGCAGCTGTTAACAGCTTCTGAAAATCTTGTGCTGCAGATGTAAGGGCCCCTGTGAGACTTTCTGAGCCTCAGCATTGCAGAGGAAGAAAGCATCTCTCCTCATCTGCCCCCTTCACTGGCTTTGGGGGCAATTAATTTACTTTCCTGGCCAGCTAGATGCTCATTGTACTCCCCCAAGCCTTCCATGCTTCAGGACTGGAGTTGGTCACCTACCTAGATCAGGAATAATCATTTTGAAACTTGCTTCTTAAGCAGACCACGTGCATTAGGAGTTGGTTCTCCATCAAAGCACTGAGTTTAAGTCAAAGCATTAAAAAAAAAAATTTAAAAATCGCCTTTCTGTGCTGAGAAAAAGAATTCTCTTTCATGCCCCTCCCGACACAGGCCATCAAGGAGATCAACCTCCAAGTACAGAAGTGACCGACCACACAAACCCCAGGATTTCCCCACTTGTGCCCAATGGCCAGTGCTGTCCGAGGGAGCTCTGACTGCTTCATCAAGTGCACTCCGACTCAACGCTTGCATGAAGTAAAGACTCTTCTGCTACCCACCAAGGTTTAAATGTCACCCTAAAGGGAGTTTTCACCAGGTGACTTTAAAGCAGGTACTCCCATCACATGAACCACTATTTAAGGACAAAACTTGCATTTACGTTGAACACCAAAACAGGTGTGGGGGGGAAACATCTATTTAAATGCAGGGACAAACTCCAAATACAGCCCCTTGCAACTTAGTTTTAAGATTGACTTCAACAGTCATGTTGGCTTCTCATTCACAATTTGCTATAGGACACTAACTTTAAGTAATCCCGCACCCCACATTTGATAAATACACCTTCTCTTTTGTCTTTTTAAGAACAAATTTGTATCGGTCATAACAAATGCAGAGGGGAAAAAAAAAAGGCTAGGTGCCCAATACTAAAGCACATCTCAGGAAACATGGCTCCACAGTGAGGTTAAAAACCAAGAGGAGCAGCACAGGCCTCACCTGCAAATCACAGCTAGCCTGCAAGGCTTCTGTGCTTTTTTACTCTTTTATGAAGTTTAAGACATTTATCAAACCCATACTTTTGTAACACCAATGAGGGATCTCAGAAAAAAATCACACCCGTGATTGCAAACACACAGCAGACCAAGTCTTCCACTCCCAGAAGAACTGCTGCTGACAGCTACAGGGATTACGGTGTTTGGGTTTTGTTGGTGGGTTCTTGTGTTCTCACAAGGCTTGCTCTGAACTGCTCTGGTTCAGTATCTGGCACTGCTGGAATCCTACTCACTTCCTACAAGAAACAAATCCGGAAGAATGCATGACATGCCAGGGAATTCCTGCTTCATTTGCACAGTAAGGGGCTGTTTCTCTTCTGCATAGCAGCCAAGGGAGATACCGCTTGTGGCTCCCGCAACAGAAGTCTTCAATATTTAAAGGACTTACAGGCAAGCTGATTAAGTCCAATCTGTAAGCAATTCATGAACAAAGATGACTTCAAAGACAACCACTGTCGTAACAACCTCGTATCAGAAAGCCAAGAATACAGCTGGCAAAAGCCATCATTATGCACCACTAACCAGGACTGGGGTGCTAACAGCTACTATAAGGCCAAGATGTTCTCACGCTGGCACTGGAAATGGGTGTTCCAAACGAGCTGTTGCTATTATCTACAAGCATGTGCATGAGTAATCGTTAGAGCAAAGCCACACAAAGATACTGAAAACAGGCATGTACACTTTTTAGTGTCCTGAGCTCCAAGCTCAATTCTTGCTTTGAGGAGCACAATGTATTTTACTTTAGACCTCTGGAGCCTAGTCAAAGAGCAGCAGTTCTCCATGGACTGACCTACTGCATGATCAGTACAAACGAAATCAAGGGAGCATAATGCTTTTGTCTTACAAGTTTAAGAGAGGTGAGCACTTCCCCAAGTGCAGCTTAGGGCTGTAAACCTACATTTATCTATTCTTGCAGTGTCTTTGACTTCGGCAGCAAGCCCCCAGTACTCCCCTGCATTTGAAATGCAGGGTAGAGAAGGTATTGCCTGCACTGATCAGAACTACAGCGTGTCGTTTTTCTAGTCATTATGCCAAACACCTTAATTAAAGCAGCTTTGATTCTTTTTGAAAAACATTACCTATCACCAATTAAGTAATTATTTAAGGACAAAACAAAACTGGAACACGTGCACTCTGCAGAAGCAGCTTTAAGACTCCGTGGCTCTACAAACACTCACAGGGAAACAGCTCAGCAGCTCAGAGCTGCTTTTCCATGCCTTGGACGGAACCAGCATGAAGTGTCCAATAGAAAAGCAACAGCAACACTGTCCGATGGCAACACAGGCAGTGTCCTTGCTTCATCCAGGTTCCACTAGGAATGGGAGTTGAGGCAAAATTACCCATCCTGGGCTCCCTTCCTGTACCAGCACAGCTCCTGGTACCAACAGGCAAAAGCTCGGGCTTCCTGGACAGGAGCAGGAAATGGTTAGAAACTTGACCATTTTCAGAGAACTTCTGACATCACAAAGCAACTCCAGGGAAGAAAAGATGGCATCAAGTGGCATTGACCATGCACATGATGCATGTACCTGATCCGATGCATCTGAACAGACGTGTGAAATTCTTATTAGAGGTGCTGCTTTCACATCCAGTGCCACCTGGAGAAAGGACAATGTACTGGGACAAATGGGTGCCTGTCCAGCTGGCTAGCTCAAAACGAGTGCATTTCACATCTTACTAAAACAGAGCAGTTACTCCAGCGAAGAGAGGTACTTAGGATAAACTGCAATTTCCCCAACATAAGCAGAAAAAGAATCCCATTACACTGCAATAAACACAACAGTTTGAGTCACCAATTTAATTTTATACAAGTCAAACTACACATTGTATAAAGAGTACAAGGCAGTTCTAACGTTTGCTATTGCATGTTACAAAAATCAATTTAGCTATAAAGGGGAATTTTTGGGATGAGTCCTATTCCACAATTTAAAGTGAATTGGCAACTGTGGTTTAGCAAAGCCTTTGTTAAGACTAGAACTCTAGCTCAAAGAGATTACATTTCCAATGAAGTTCAGACTTGCACAATACGATTATAGCTCTCCTAGTCTGAAGCAAAAAAGTTAACAGAAATGAGTCAAAAAGGAGGGAAGACAGTTTTATTTACCTAGTTTTCATGTCCAATAGGTATCCAGAGGCTGACAAACCATAACACATACTAGTGACTCAGACCATGTCCAAGAGACACACTGAAGTGTCTTAGAAGTGACACTTGATATTCAAGGAAAAAAAAAAAGTCAGAAAGCTTTCATTCTTTCAAGTTTGAAACATAGGATACTTTAGCAATACTGTACGTTACAGGTTCCAGAGTACCTTTATTACCTTTAATACAGTCACAGTATGGGGGGTAATGTTCTTTTGGCAAGTTCGAACACCACACATGCTCCAACTCGGGTTTATTGCTGGTCTAAAATCTTCCTAGTATTGTTACCCATTTATATAGTTTGCAGCCTGCTTCCACAAATTAAGATAAACCAAAGAATTATCTGACCTGCCCAGGAAGGCAATCCTGCCTTAGGTAGCAAGCTGTGATCTATTAAGCTAATGATACCCATAGTTCTAAAATGTTGAAAAAAAATAGGAAAAACGATACTTTCAAAAAAGCCCAGATTTAAGCCTGTTTATATTCAGTTCATTTTTAATATAAAAACCACTTTGCACTTAAAGAGTAGTTAAGTTACTCCTGCAGAAATGCTATAAAATCAAACTTTTAGCTGAATTTCTACAAAAGGGGGACTCCTCCTGCTTTGTACCACCATCCGAGCTCATACTGCCAAATCTGGGATACAAATTAAACCTTTATGCCTCATTACTTAGTTCTTAGGCCATTCACTCCTGCAAGAGAAAACCCAACTTTTGAAGTACTAACGTAACACTAATGGCCTGACAAGTAGGAAAATGTTCCATAATAGTGTGCAATGTAAGAGGAGAGTTCTAGTCTTAATCTCTTGAACTAGATCTTGACCGTGAGCGAGATTTTGATCGAGATCTGGAGCGGGACCTCGATGCAGCTCTTTTGGGTGGAGACTCTGAACGAGCCTTTGCAGATGGCTGCTGCTGTGGAGAATTGGAACGAGACCTACTCCTTGACCTGGACTTAGACTTAGCATCTCCTTTACCGTTTTCTTTGGGAGACCGAGACCTGGACCTGGATCTGGAACGAGACTTCTCAGACTTCTCCTTGGATCTGCTGTGAGAGCGTGAACCCCTGTCAGACTTGGGTTTCGATTTGCTCTTTGATCGAGACTTCCTGCTTTTAGATCTGGAACGTGAGCGGTCTTTGCTTCGTGACCTAGACTTAGATCTTTCAAAAAGAGAGACAGATTTTATTCTGCATGAACTCCAGTGTACTTACAGCAGCTGTAAGCATTTATCAATGAATAAGTAGCAATTCTGTACTAACAGAAAATGAAGTATGACTTACCGCGAGCGGCTTTTGGAGACACTACGAGACCTGCTTCGACTGCTCCTACTTCTGCGACTTCTGCTCCTAGACCGCCTTCTAGATCGTGACCTAGAAACATTTAACATGTGGTATGTCCCTTACTCTTTGTCTGGTGTACCCTGCTGTGCCATCTAACAGAGAAGCTGCTAAAGGACTTCTGAAGAACAAGTACAGCCACATCAAGACATACTATTAATCCACTGAGACTTGCTATGCTGTCAGTGAGTCACGTACAGCGTTTCACAGGTGAAATGCTCTCAAACCTTACTGGGCTGTATTACCTAAAACGCCTTCTACATTCTCAGGCATCATCCTATCCCTCAAGTATCAACTAGAGGTACCTACTGTGGGTAGGGCTACCTGCACCCCTTCTTGGCACAAGCAGTCTTGAAGCGGAGACCTGTCCCAGAAGTTACCTTGATCTGCTGCCAGAGTAGGATCGCCTATGGCTTGACCGTGGCTTGTCTTCAACCAGCCTGATCTTCCTCCCATTTATCTCCGTGCCATCCAGTTTGTCCAGGGCACGCTTCATGTCCGAGTACGATCGGAACTCGATCACTCCTTCATTTGTACGTTCTTTGTGAGCATCTGCATAGGTTACCTCCCCAGCTTGCCTCATGAAATCCTTGAGGGAGTACATGGAGAATTACATCACATTTTGCACGCTTACCGTCTGCAAGTACGTTAGCTTCAGGCAAGTCTGAGCAAAAGCAAGCATTAACTGCATGTGAACATTCACACACAGAGCTCTCCATTACTTCTACCGAAATGACAACGAACACTGATGTTAAAGGCAGGCATTGGTGCCTCCGAGTCACAATAGGCTCTGCCAGGAAACATGAATACGTACTTTTAAATCCTGCCAACTACAGCGACTGGAAAGGTTTTCAACAATCAGTCTGTACTCTGTACGAACAGGCGGTCCGTATTTATCTCTTCCAGATTGTCTCCGACTGCTATATCCGCCACCACCCCCACCTTTATTGTACAAAGAAACAAAGTTAGATCGACTCCTAGCAGGAAGAAAAATAAATGTTCTGAAAAAGTTAGTTAAACAGTTATATTTACTGGAGTAGGACTTTATTTCTCTAAGCCTCCAATAAACTTTGCATTTTTGCCATAATCTATATTAATGGCAAATCAAACAGACTAAAATCCTACAAGTCTGTGCTCCTAGGATCTGTTAGAGAGTGACTGCTCCTTATTAGATTCACCTTGCTAAGTTTTATTTTACAGAACATTGTAAAATATAAAACTTAACTGATTACATGCATTTCTACATTTTACAAAAACGTTTACTAGTTACACTAAGTACTTACATCACAGTATGAGGTTTTTGGTGGTGGTTTGGCCACAAAACACGCAAGGTAACAGTCACCTAGTTCAGTTTAACCAGTTTTGTCTAACCCTTGGAATCCTCACCATCACCCTGCGTCTAATGGCAAAAGGCTGCTGTCGTCATGGCTTCCGGTAAGGTCAGCCAAAGGGTCATAGGGCAAGGGTCACACAATGTATGGAAAAGCCATGGCCAATCAGGAAAGGCAGTCATCTTAGCCTCAGTGGACACAGCCTCAGCCCCACTGGTCACTTTTAAATTGAAACATCAAGGACTTGTTAAAAAGTTTGAATTGAACATGCAACAATTTTAAACAACATACATTTGATTCTTTTTAAAAAGACAGATACCCACCCCCCAAACACCGAGCTTCTAGAGAGTACCGCAAGATGAACCATAGTACTTTTAATTACAGTACTAGGCAAGGTCTACACAGCTCAGCTCAAGAATCTGAGCAAGTGAGCTGAACAGTTACATTATCTCCCACTTAGCAGAACAGATTACTGCAAGCCTCCCCCCGCCCCTCCTATACATCCAACTGAAACATTCACATGAAAGTTCACAGCCAAGTGCTTCTACCCCATTATGCAACGGTATTTATTCATTAGCATTAGTGATGCAACATCACTGTTTCATCTAAACGCTCCCAACAACACCGGAGCCCGTAAATTAGCAGAGCATATCTTTTCTAATTAACTAGAAACCCTTTCTAGAAGGCCGCAATTTTGCAGCCAGAAACACTTTGCATATTCGTGCTGCTAAGTTTCTTAGGAGATATCTGAGTGCAAGATTGGTGCCTAAAAAGCGTCTGCAGCACTAAGTCAGCAGATAGCTTGCTCCCAGCCATGCACCAGGTACCTGTCCCCTCCTACCACGCTCGCAGAGATAGCGACACTTCA
>VWZY01002150.1:9913-27772 GCA_013399075.1 Chloroceryle aenea | reverse complement strand
GACTTGCGTCCCAGACTCGGCCCCGTGGGATCCACCCCCCGTCCCCGACCGGAGCTACCGGCTGCCGAGTCCTGGTTTCCTCTTACGCAAGATCTGAGTTAGAAAATCTTCCCCATATATTAATAACCCACCTGTTGCAGTCTGCTGGGCTTTGCATGGCAGCGCTACTGCATCGTCCTGGGATTTTACATTTCATACACGCTCCATCTTGCAATACATAAAATATTTCTATATCGTGCGCTATGCAACTTAAACATTTAAGGCAGACAGGCCCCCTTTACACCCACTCCTGGATTTTTCCCGGTTGCCCAAAAAGCAGCTCAGTCACCCAACGTGAGAGCCAAGGGCAGCGGTGCAGTCCAGCGGGCACCGCCACACCTTCGACTGCCAGGATGTTGCCCTGAGTTAATCTGTAACAAATGCAGAGTGTAAGAAGTGTGAGACACCTCTTGAATGTCGGGGTTTATTTTCCTCATTTACTAAATGCTCAGTTGCTACAATTGCCAATGAGTGGTGTCTCTCTCTTCTGTTAAAGCAGACAGTGGTTGGAAGAGTTCACAAGTTCATTGGGTGTTTTCTGTCTGCTTTAGAACAACTTACGCAGATAAGTCACAGATTTAATAAACTGTATTTTTTCATACAATATGTCCAGGAGATACTTTGACCTGTGGGTAAATTTAGCCTTTATCCAGGCTGGGGAACCTCTGTAATGTTCCTCAACTCTGCAGGGAGTTCAAAAGGTTTTATTCTGCCCTCACAGCTCAGAGGGGAGCAGCACCAGATCTGCTGTACCTTGCCCTGAGCCTGCTGAAATAAAAGCTCTCCTGGGATATACTGGAATGTGTCTCCCACACAAGGTCTTCAGCTTTCAGCTGTCCTGTTTGGAGAACAAGCTCTGAAGCTCCAGTGCTTGCTCAGAAACAGGTAAGTGGGAAAACAATTACACTGATTTGTTGCTGAAATGTAATAGTAAAATGAGCCTCTCCTGTGGACATCAATACCATTGCACTGAGCCTTGCGTACACGGGACTAAACGGTGTCTTCTCTTACAAAAAAAGTTACAGTGTAACCCCCACATTTGTTTAAGTCATTTGTGCCTTCTTTGAGATAACTGCAGCTTACAATGTCAGATCACAAAGGTCCTCTCCCCACTACAGCTATATTCTGTTATTTTCCACTACTGTTCTCATAGGAGGATAATGATTCACCGTCCTAAATTTAAAAAACTTTGGGTATGAGCATTCATCTAAAACTGCTGACACCTGCTGAGGAGGAGAGCTGCGTGCTAAGACTCACTGGAAACAACCCAACTAGATCATTCTTGCTAAAATGTCCTGTGCTTGGGTGCAGATAGTGTGCAAGCCTCTACTGGCCTTCAAAGATAAGGAGGAAAGCTAAGCCTGTACCGCAGGGCTTCCCTGCCTGTGGATGCTCTTCAGGATCAGAGTCTTAAGTAACTGACTTTCCTGAAAGATCTGCTCTTCTGGGCTTTCCTCACAGCCCGTAGAAGCTGCTTTCTTGTAGGTGATGACGCTTATTTCAACATTTGTGCCTCTTAGTATAAGGAATTTCTTTCCCACTTCCTACAGGGAGAAATAAATTCTTAATGGCAAAATAACTGTCTGTGCATCCTCTGAGCTCTGAGACCTCAGCTGGTGTTTATATCGCTGCCTTTTGTTGGGAGAACACCCTACACAACGCCCTAGAAATGGATGAGAAACCTGAGGGAGCAACAATGAGCACAAGCAGCCCCAGCACTCTTGGGCCTGTTTTAATGTGCACAAAGAACTGGTCTCACGACCTGCCTGTCCTGAGTGCTGGGATATCAACCAGCAGCAAACAAACCCAAAGAAACCCACTCCCAAAAGCAACACCAGGTTGGAAAGAATCCCGAAGCAAGTAAGCAGCAAATCAGTGCAGAGGAGAGAGCAGTGGAGAAAGGGACAAAAGGCACTGGGAATGCACTTGCTGGTCTAGGAAGGGAAAGGAGAGACAGTTGCCTGTCCATCTTTGGCAGTTGCCTTCCATCTTTCCTTGGTCTGGCTTATTTTTGGCACCTATACATCCTGCTGGTGAGGGGAGAAGAGCCACCTGGTCCCAAGGCACCAAGGACCTCCCCAGTTCTGGACCAGTAAAACACACATGCAGAGCAGCTCTCCATTGTATGTGTGCTGAGCATGTCCAATGACAGCTGAGGTCACTTGGAAAGCGAGGGAGGATTCACAGTAGGATTTTTCATCCTTGCTCTGTTTTTTTTTTCTGTTCCTGTACTTGAATAAGGGTAAAGGGTCTTCAAGGTGCCCCCTCACTGCGTGCCACGCTCTGTATCCTCTTCCAGTGCTCTCTCAAACCATTTTCAATCCTTGATTCTCACACCCTTGCCCTTTTCTCACTGTTTGTCCCCCATAATCAGTTATCTGGTTTTCACATTGTTTCTTCTTCCTCTAGTCTTCTCCCAGCTTGGGAGGCTTGATGGCTGGATTAGGACCAGGCTGGTGCCTAGAAGGACAATGACTAAAACTCCCCCTATTTCAAGGCCATTTAGGGACCTCTCTGACCAACCTTGGCTGTAATTAGAATGGCCTTAGCCCTGTGCTGTCATACACCTTCTCTGGTCTGGTGGCAACCCTGGAAGGTAAGAAGTGGCTGTAAAACCGTGACATAGTGACCAGAGATGAGCCTCACCTCTTATGTCAGTCCAGGCAGGATGGTGGATTTTGCTCAAAGGAGATGCAGATAAGACCCAATTATCTTCCTCATCCTTCTGGATCAGTGATCCCGAAGCCATTTCCCTGACCTCTCTCTGTTGTGTCCTATTATTTTTATGCCCATGGCTGAATAGTCTTATTCCTGACATCCGTGAGCACACACAGCAGCGGGTTCAGCCTCTGGATCAACAGTGTTTCTCACGCACAGAGGGATGTGTGTTCCTGAGCTCTGGGAACCCAGGATAAACACGTAAAACATTAGTTTTATGGCCTGATCTGCCAAATCAGCTGGTGCTGCAGAACTGAAAATTGTACCTCTGTACTTCAAAACTTTGCTGCTTCTTCCTGGACAGTTAAGACAAAGAGAGAAATGGAGAAAGGTAAGTATGGCAGTCTTATCACAGCACTTCCACAGTGGAAGGTGAGGGAAGCATCTCATGAGAAAAAATTGCAATTCATCTATTTTCTTCTTATGGGCAAAAGGCTCCAATCTCTTGGTACAGAGCTGTGAAGGCTGTAATTAATCATAATATGTGAGATGTGAAGCAGAGCTCTGGTAGCCTTTTATGGGCCTTTTATCGTTAGTCCAATACAATGTGTCACGTGTAATTTGTCTGTCTTGTTGAGGGCCAATATTTGGCTGGTGTTTATCTCTTATAACCTTATATCAGAGGGGCCCTTGGTGTGAAATTCATGTTCTTTATCCAGTCCTGCAGCAGTGGGTATGGCCATATGCAAGTGTACAATGAGAACGGTTCAATATACATGTATTACGAATATGATATACGTACTTCATTAAAATATTTTATATTGGCCTGCCCTGGGTGACCCTGCTCTGGCAGGGGGGTTGGACTCGATGATCTCCAGAGGTCCCTTCTGACCCCCACCATGCTGTGATTCTGTAGTATCATATTTGTTGCAAGACTGGTGTCTCAGGGTGCTACTGTCAAGTGTCTGTTTCTGTTACACTTTTCCATCACCTCACCCTCATCTCTCTGACAGAGAACCTACTTGTGTAGGGAAGTTGGACCAGATGACCTCTAGAGGTCCCTTCCAGCCTAAAACATTCCATGATTCTGTGAACCCAGTTCTGAATGTGGGTGCTACTCAAGAGGCAAAATCCTGGCAGGCTGGTTGATTTTTCTTGTATTATTTTTCCAAATAATACAAAAGGACAAAGGAGGAATCCCACAGGCACTGACACTGGAGTCACATGCAAGTCTGGATTCACATGCAAAATGTGGGCAAGTTCAGCTCAGGTCTGTGTCAGGGTGCTGTGATTGTTGGGTATTTCGCTGCTGTGACCACACCTGTCATCACTGGGTGTTTTGCTGGGCACACTCCTGCATCTCCACTTTGTTTGTGGAGAACAGAAGCTTAGAGAGACCAGGAGGTGTGAGGTCTCTCCATGACTGTCTGGCAAGCCCTGCCCACAGAGGCCAGTTTTTTCTTGCACATGACTCCTCCTCCCCAAAATTCAGAGTCAAGGAGCATTGCAGGGGGTAAAGTTCTCTTCCACAGGATGGGTGAAAGAAAGACAGAAAGACANAAAGAAAAGAAAAGAAAAGAAAAGAAAAGAAAAGAAAAGAAAAGAAAAGAAAAGAAAAGAAAAGAAAAGAAAAGAAAAGAAAAGAAAAGAAAAGAAAAGAAAAGAAAAGAAAAGAAAAGAAAAAAAGAAAAGAGGAAACTGACCATGTGCTATCTGAGAGACAGGCCACTGAAAATCAGCATGCTTTAAATGGATGATTTCCTGTGGATTTTTAGTCCTCCAGCTGCAACAACCTGTTAAAACAGGAGAGCTCCAAAAGTGATCGTCCAGTCACAGCACAAACTAGAGAAAGACTCTAAGTGAGCTGAGGCACAGGAGGTGTTAAGGGCTCCTAGGAGCTGCTGTTCGAGCAGCTGATTCATCTGCTGTGCCTTAGCAGCTCCTTTGGGGCTGCCACTCTAGGTCTGCCCAGCTGCTGACTCATGCGAACTGGTCTGGGCTTTGGGCCAAAATGGGACCTCCTGACACATATGTAGAGGACTGCTGAACTCACCACAGCTGTTTCTGTGCATCAGTGGCTAGGATGTGACCTTTTCCTATCGCTTTTTTTTTTTTGTTGTAATTTGTGAGCAAATGTCTTGTGGGTCCCCTCTGGGTATAGAATTGAAGTGCCCAGGTGAGGAGAGCAGCCAAGCACAGGTGCCCTTGGGCTTTAGTGGCCTTTGGTCTCTTGCTGTCTCTTCTGCTAATGGATTTCATTCCTCCATGGACTCTTCATCTGAGCAGGGGCATCCATCATCACAGAATCACAAAATTTCTGAGGCTGGAATAGACCTCCAAGACCATCAGGTACAGCCTATGACCCAACACCATGACATCAGCTAGACCGTGACACTCAGCACCACATCCAGCCTTTCCTTAAACATCCCCAGGATGGGTCTGAATGAATGTTCATACAGCAGGACTTACATAGAGAAAAATGGATATCCTTGAGCTGTGACAGTGTTTGTTCTTCTCACCAGCAGCACCAGCTGATGTCACATGGACTATTGCATCTCCTACATGGTCACAGGCTCCAGCAAAACTTCCCTCTTCACACCAGGTGGAGGTCTTGCCTGCGCCTGAGGAAGGTCACAGGAGGAATGCCATCCATTCTGTGCCCAGTCAAAGCACTAATTCACTCTGAAAACAAATTTCTTGTATTGTTCTGTGGGGGGACTGTATATCAAGGCCTGTCATTTCAGCTCAACCTAGCTAGATTTGTATAAAATCACTTGCTCTACCTGTTTGAAGTGCCTAAATATAGCTGGCACACTGCTGCGTGAGTGGTGAACCACACATGCTGTGCTAGTTTGGGCTGGGGTGTAGTTAAAGTTCTTCACAGTACCTCGTAGAGGGCTGTGCTTTGGCTTTGTGCTGGTAACAGCGCTGGCAGCACAGGGGGGTTCTCCTCATGGACTTCTCTGATCCATACCCCACCCCACCAGCCAGCAGATTGGAGGTGCACGGGTTGGGAGGGAACATAGCCAGGCCAGCTGACACCAGCTGACCAATGGGACATTCCAGACCATGTGATGCCATGGTCACCGGCGAAAGCTGGGGGAGTGGAGGACAAGGAAGGGGGGATGCTCAGAGAGACAGCATTTGTCTTCCCAAGTCACTGTTATGTGTGATGGACCCTGGCTGTGATGAGAATTGTGAGTTTGACCTCATTAGTGTTAATAAATATGTAAAAGATGAGTGTCATGAGGCTGGAGCCAGCCTTTGCTCAATGACATCCAATGATAGGACATGGGGCAACGGGTGCCAGCTGCAGCACAGGATGTTCCATGGAAACATAAGGAGATTTTTTTCACAGTNATAAGGAGAATTTTTTTCACAGTGAGGGTGACAGAGCCTGGCCCAGGCTGCCCAGAGAGGTTGTGGAGTCTCCTGCTCTGGAGACATTGCAACCCCACCTGGATCTGTTCCTGTGAGACTTGATCTAGGGGATCCTGCTCTGGCAGGGGGGTTGGACTTGATCTTTCAAGGTCTCTTCCAACCCCTAACATTCTGTGAGTCTGTGAATGAATTCCTTCTTTTGCTTTGCTCATGTGTGCAGATTTTGCTTTGCCTCTTCAACGGTCTTTACCTCAACCCACAAGATTTCTTAGTTTTCCTCTTTGGACTCTGTCCCCTACTCCACGGAGGCAGGGCAGTGAGTGAGCCAGCGGCTGCGGGGCTGAGCTGCTGCCTGGGCTTAAACCAGGACATTCTATCACACGTGAAACCTTCGGCTGGGAGTGGGCATCCAGGATGTCTCCAGCCTGAATCCCCAACCTCTGCTGCCTGATGAGATGGAGGGAGTTTTAAATTTATTTCTTTTAATAAGCTTCCTCTCCCGGTCTTCTAGATACCCAAATATCGAGAAAACCAGGGCAAGGATTCCATGCTTATTTTTCTTTCGGTGGTTGTCCTGGTGAAAGTCTCCTATCTGATGCTGTCCTCGCCAGGCAGAAGAGAGCTGGGGGATGCTAGCCCGGATTCCAGTCTAGCTGTCCATAGGGCCGGTGGAGATTTTCCACACTGGGAAATTTTGAGGTTCTTTTTCTTTCACTGGCATTTTATTTTTAAAAAGATGTTGTTTTTTTTCCATTCCTGGCAGCCCTGGTTCCGGCCCCACTGCCATTCTCTGCCACGTTATTTAGCGATTGTTCCCACTGCCCAGCAGAGGGGTGTAGAAACCAGTACACCGACGGCAAACTCGCTCCCAGTTCCCCCATTTTCCCATCCTGCTCTCTGGTGGGCAGCTCCTGTCCTTATTTCAGCGTCGTGAGCCGTGGCAGCCTCCGGGCTGAGGACCTCGGAGCCACAGAGACGATGAAAGGACTGGAGCATCTGCCTGCTGAGGAAAGGCTGAGGGAGCTCGGGCTCTTCAGCTTGGAGGAGACTGAGGGGTGACTTCATTCGTGTTTATAACTATTTAAAGGGTGAGGTCACACTCTGTGTTACCACAGAGTCACAGGGTCCCAGGGCACCCTTCTGCTGAGCCCCCGTGCTGGAGCCAGCCATGCTGCCCCGGGCAGCCCTGAGGGTGGCAGAGAAAGAGAGAAGGCAGGGAAGAGAGGGTGATGGAGGAGATGGGAAGAAGCCTTCCAAGCCACCCGGAAGCTTGCAGAGCTGTGGCCCAGTAGCACAGACCTTCTCTGGGCATGGCACTGGGGATGTGCCTTGCCCATCGCTCCTGTGCTGCAAGCAGTGTGTGGGCAAGAACCAGCCAGGCAAATGCCAGCAGGAGGGTTTCTGACTGAGAGTGTGAGGTGAAGGAAAGCCTCGGGAGTGCTTTGCTGCCCTGTGAGGTCAGGACAAGCTGCTTCAGGGGCTGACAGAGGTCCCAGCCTTTCCTGACTTTGCTTGGAGTGGTGTGAGCTGGCCACCTTCAAGAGCTGAGAAAAGCTTCCAACTCTGTTCGCAGCCCAACAAGCTTGAGGCAATGTGCATGGGATCTCTCCAGATCTATGGCTGTCCTTCAGCCCCACCGGTGACTGGAGCAGGACGTGACTTGTTCATGAGTGCTTTGCATCCTCTTGCGTCCTTGCTTTCCACCCTTGCGTTTATGGCTGGCTGCAGGATGGTGTGCCGCTCAGACAGCTGCCCATGATGTGTGCTTTCCTAACGAGACACTTCAGGGCCCTCAAATTATGTCCACATTTCCTTCTCTCCATCTGCTTTCCAGCCTCTGTTCATCTGCTCTCAGTTTATGTCAGGCCTGGCTGAAATTTGTCACTGTGGGATGGTTCTGTGGAGGCCCAGTGCAAGGAGCCACCAGGACACCCGCTCCCGGCCCACCCCCGATGCTGCCGGCGCCACCTGCCACCCCGCTACTACTGCCTGGCCACCCCTGTGCGGGCAGGGTCTGCCCACACCTGATCCTGCCCATTCCTGCAGGCAGTCCCCGTGGCCCCATCCCTCAGCCACAGGCAGCCCTGCGGGAGGGACCGTTCCCAGCTCTCCCACCCCAGTGCCTGCCTGTGCAGAGGGGTCTTAGGGTAAGGGGTAGGAAGAGCCTGGTGCAGGCATAGCTTTGCAGTTGGGTGGGCATGGATCCAAAACCTCAAGGCTGGTGTGATTTGCTGAGCCCCTTTGCATGCCATCCCAGGGGGGTTTACCCCTTCTCCATCTATTCTTCTTCCTCCTGCGCTTTTCTTCTGAATAAAAAGCAGAAATTCTCCGTACTCTAGGAGCTTGAATGAGTGGAGGGAATTTGCAGCACTGTGACAGAAGTGTTGACTCATTAAACTCACGTCACTGAAAATGCTCTTTGTGTTTGGGAGATTAATCACAGCCTTAAAATCACCAAACCAGAAAAACCCAAACAAACCACAAACCCAACTCTTCAACTTCTGTGAATCCTTCCTATGAATCCTTTTCTATGCTGCCTGTGCTACTTGGCCTCCCTGTCTCAGACTGAAAATTATTTAGCATTAAAAATCCCACTCTCGACATTATTAATAAAACCTAAACCCTTACAGGCCAGAAATAAAAAAAAATAAATATCTCCCTAAGAGAAGCAACCTGTCAGAGTTCCTTCCAAACCACAGGGAAGGAGCTGGGTTTGCAACAGGGGGATCATGAATGAAAACATTTCTGCAAGTAAGTCAAGGGTTAAGGCCTGACAGCAAAATGATAGGATGTGATGGAACTGGTGGCATGTGGAGGTCGTGCACATGCGCCTCGGTCTTCGAGCTGTGCTGGCCTGATGCGTGGGAGGCTCTCGTGCTGGCAGGGACTTCAGCTGGAGCACCATGATAAAGCCAAGCAGGAGAGTGGGACCCTGCTGTCAGAGGCTCTGGAGAAGTGGGGAGGAGCCTCAGCTCCGGGAAATCTGGTGAGCAGGGCAGAGGTGCTGGGGAAGAGCAGGCAGGAGAGGCGATGGTGTTGGATGAGGTGATGCCATCCACTGGGACAGGTCTGGTGGGCAAACAGAGGCATCCTGGCACATGGGAGAGGGGCTGAGCAGCAATGGCTTTTAGGAAACCTCACTTTAGTGCCCAGGGAGGGGAAAAGTAATTCAATCGCTCTGGTAGGACCTCAGAGCATTCCTATTGAGTCAGGAGACCAGCAGCCAGCGCTCATCTGCTTATTCTGAAAGCCAAACACCTAATTAATAAATCTTTCACACATGTTGCAAGGATAAACTTGTTCTTAAACTTTTAAGTGCAGACTGCTTTCTGTGAAGGTTATATCTTTGGGCTTTGAATTAAGATGTCTTATAACCTTTGTAAGAATAGTTCATTAATCTGCCTCTTCCCAGATTGTACTGAGTTGATGGGTTTTAGTTTCCTTACATTTTGAATGCATTACAGACTTTCACATATTAAAAAAAAATAATTCATGGCTTAGTTTTACCCTTTTCCCATGACTTGCTGCCTTGCTGACAAGCCTGTTTCTAAGAATGGTTTAGTTTTCACTGAGTACAAACCCAGGTATAAGATTAGAAATAATTTAATAAGGTAAATATTTAGTTAGTTACTATTTAATTTTTTTCTTTTATTTCGACAAAATCTAAAATACATCTATTGTTCCAGGCAAATAAAAGCTGGGTTATCAACCATGCCCATAGCATTTGTCATGGGGTATGCAGACACTGGAGGTGGCTATGCTCCTGGGACCTTGGTGGTGCCTGCCTACAGACCTTGAAGACCTTGAACGGCTCTTGCTATCACCACAGTGGCCTCACCACGTGTTACATCTCTGGTGATGTGGGTGAAGTGCAGGGATTTTCTCGCTGCCTCCCTCATTCTGTCCTGCTCCAGTGGGGAGCTGTCATCAACTGGCCTGAGCCCTGCAGCAAGATAACCCACAGGCCTCTCAGTTGTGCCATTGCATTGGTGATCAACACGAGAGCCCTAGGAAAGGCCTGATTGCCAGGGACAGAGACACGATGGTTTGGAAGAAGTTGGTATCTTTAGGTAGGGAATTGGCCCACCACCACTTCTGAAGGCTTCTTAAATGGCTTGTTTTCAACCACTGTGTAGTAGTCCCTGGGAATGAAGCCTTGAGCAGCTAGTAAGAAGTTTGAGTGTAACTTGGCCAGCTGAATCCAAGTCTTCAGGTCCTTACGGCAAGTCTGACCTTCCAAGACACAGTTAAAGCTGCCTCTTACTTCAGCCCTGGCTTATAGTCCCTGTACGAGACACTCTGCACAGGTGGGTAAGGCCAGGCAGGTACAGGGATGTAAGGAGAAAAGGAGCATGTACTGGGTGTGATGGGACACCGTTAGAGCTAAGGAGCTGTTGTTAAGCTGTCTGTGGGGATGGTGGGACAGAAAAGCTGAGTTTCTTTAGGCATTACAAGCACTGGAGTGGAGTAGCTGCATTTCAGCCCTGCACTCCCATGCCTGGGCAGGGAGAGCTGTGGGAAGGAAGGTCAGAAACTGGTCTGGACCCCATGTATCATGTGCCCCCTCTGAGATAAGATCTCCCTGAGGTGTCTATAAGGATAAAGTTCAGCACAGAGGGTGACACCTCACAAGCAAAATGCCTCAGATGGCAATATGAAAAAGCAATCAGCCTGTCTCGCATGCGATTACCAGTGATCTTCCCTTGCAGGTCCTCCGCTCTTGTTTATCAGTCTGGAGACATCAGCACCTTCTAATAATGCTGGACTTGCTGGGAGGGGATGGAAAATAGATTGGTTGACCTGACACTGCCCCATTTGCAAGCATTTAACCTCTTCTGAGTATTCTGGCAGGCACAGGGGAACTCAGCCAGCAGTGACTGAAGTCTGTGCTGCTCCTGGCACGCTGGGCTTTCCATGGCAACAGCCCATGTTGCAGGGCTGGACCACTTTGAGATAGATACTAGTGCAAAAGAATTCACACTTGCAGATCTTGTCTGAGCTCCCTCCAGCTTCCCTGGGTTCCAGCAGCATGCTGGAAGACCACGCATGGGCTGCGACTTTGTAGTCCACAGTGTTTTACAACCATGGAACGAAACCGTGTTTGCTGTGCAGGCTAAGTATGCAAAACCTGACAGTCAGCTGGCAAATGTGAGCTTTCTCCTCCTGGGGATAACAGAAGGGCTTTCTTCAAATCCCTTTTCCAGCAAAAGGTCTTCTCTGTCTAGGCCTGGGCCCTAACCCTTGTGTTAGAGTGTTTTGGCTCTTTCCAAACTCTACAGAACTCTTTGGAGTTCTTCAGTCCAAATAATTGTTGGCTGCTGAACTGGCCTCTGATTTAACCACCTGAGATGGATTTTTCTCTTTCCATCCCCACTGCTCACTCATGCAATGGGCTTGGAGCAGCAGCCACAGTGTTCTCTCTGAAGCAATTTCCTTCTCTTTGATCCTCCAAAAGCATCTCTCCAGGGATGCAGTTTGTTGACAGTGAACAACATTGTTTTCCCCGTGTGACCAAAAAAAGTGGTGAGACCAGAGTAGCTCCAGCACTCATGTTCTTCGTACCATGCAGATAGGACCTGTTAGAAGAGACTGGTCCCTCCAGTCACCAGCCAGCTCATGTTGACCCCAGAACATCTCGAAGTCTTTGAAAAAGTAGCAGCACATGCTAGAAAAACATGTTTCTCACAAGTATAAAGAAAGCAAGACAGGGTAACAGGCAGAAGAGGTGATGGTCTGGGATTTCTCTTTTTCAGGATTCATGGATTGCCAGGCCTGTGACCTCCTGAGCATGTTTCCTACATCTTTTCCTCCTAAGGTCTGTGCTGAGTAGAGGAGGAGATGTTGGAGAGTCCACTGATGAGCATGATGGGCACAGAAGGCCAGTGCCATGGAGAGCTTCCCATGGGATTGGGGGGACTATAGCATCCTAAAACCCCAGTAGGCTGGAGCTCCATCGAGCAGGAGGGCTGAGCACCAGACAAAAATACAAAGGCAGGATTTGCCTTTTCCACAAACCAAGCAGGAGAATGAGAGTGAAGGAACTATGTACTCCTCATACAGGAAAAGTCATAAGATTTGATCCATTTCTGCCTGCCATGTGCTTTAGGAGACTGATGGTATATCCCCATGAATGGCTTTTACTCTTGCTCTGAAGGTCAGCAAGTTAGAAAGAGCATCCTGGCTTTCTGGGAGTAGGGCTTTGCCCTACTCACTAATTTGGATGTCAGCTAATGATGCCTTTTCCTTCCTGCAGCAGAGGTGGGCACAACCCGCTTGGTGCCAGCAGCAGGTGGTGGAGCACACACCAGAGAGCTCCTAGCACAGTGCCTTTGGTCTTGTGCCTCCATGCACCAGTGTGTGAGTGCTCTTCCTGCTTCAGAGAGCAGGTCTAGGAACCCTCTGTGGGCATCCTCAGGATGAGGTTTAAAGGTTGGCCAGACAGCAGGTGTGGGGTGTGCTGAACAGGGAGGGGCTCTGATACCCTGCCCTAAATGGCTGGGCAGTCATTGCTGGGCACTTTTCTTCTCCTTTGCATTACCCCAGACTTCTTTGCTGTTCCCAGCAAGGCCCTGGTTGTGGAGCAGTTTCCCTTCAGTGGAAAAGGAAGCTGTCCTCCTCTCCCAAGTGTCTCCATCCCCAGCAGATGGAATGAAGCCCATGGTGTGCTCCAGACACACCCATGCTGGATGTGTCCACATGCAGCAGAAGCAAACAGGCTCCTAGGCCATCCAGGGATGGAGATAAGCTCAGTACACCACATATGTTCTTAAGGGCTGCAGCATTTCCCATTCACCAAGGAGGCTGAACCCCAGTCCTGCCTGAGCTGTCACTTGCCTTTGCCCCCTGGACCAGTCACAATTCTGAGTGCTCACTGCGACCCCTCTCAGAATTTCTCAGGTTGGAAAAGACCGTTTAGCTCNGACCATCTAGTCCAGCCACAACCTAATCCTCCTCCCCTGACTCTAACAACCCACCGCTAAACCCTGTCCCCGAGCACCACATCCAAATGATTTTTAAACAGATTCAGGGCTGGTGACTCAACCACTTCCCTGGGGAGCCTGTTCCAGTGCTTAACGGCCCTTCCTGTAAGGAAGATTTTCCTGATATCCAGCCTAAACCTCCCCTGGTGCAACTTGAGGCCATTTCCCCTTGTTCTGTCACTTGTCACTAGGGATTGCAATGGCTCAGTAAAACTCTTTGCTCGGAGTGAACACCCATGTAGCATCTCAAAAGTTGCCCCTCCTGCCACCTGTGGGACTTGGAGGTGGCCAAGTGAAGAGCTGGACATCAGGCAGCTCCCCACTATCCCACAGGCTCTGCACAGGGTGAGAGCCTCCAGGGAAGGAAAATCCCCATGGTGGTAGCCTAAGGTCCTAGGAAGCCGTGGGCTGCCTTTGTGGGCAAGTGAATGGGCCAAGAAGAGAGGGTTGCTGGGGCAGGAGGTGCTCCCAGGGAAGGCAAAGGGGTGTGCAGCACTGCTCCTAACTTTCAGAAATGTCGGTATCAATTCCCTGCTGCAGTAGCTGCCAAATAGAGAAAGCAGGAAGAATTAATTTCTGTGTTGCTGTTTGAGCTGCAGGAAATTTTCCCTGTGTAGAGGCAAAAAAGAGAAATAAAGCACCAGCTCAAGTCTGTCCCATCTCACTGATGCGTTCAGTCCTCACTGTTGTAGCAGATCTCTCAATGGCTGATCGCAGTCTGGGCTTTATTCCTGTGGATGGATCACTGAAGACATCAACTTCTTTGGGAGTCATTTGGGATCAGGTTAGATTTTCCAGTCTGTTTTTGCCTGTTGTTTTCCACACCAAAGACCTTGTCTGGTTGCTAGTATCAGCCTGGCTCCATATAATGAGCTCTTACCTGAGACCCTGATGTGCTCCTCTGACATCTCCCATTGGGCAGCACTTGGGAAGGTTATCACTTGGGAGCACCATCGCATGAGCCACGTCTCATTGGGCAGAGGGGTGAGGATATCCCAGATTCCTCTTTGCCTCAGACTCCCCTTTGCCTCTCACCCCTGGCTCCAGATAAACCTGCTTTCACCAGTCTGGCTAGGACTTGATTCAAAGTGCTGTTTCCTCCAGGCTTGCTGCAGCCCTGGTGTGAGGTGTGGGTGAAGCCAGGAGCAGCCAGGTGGCACTTGGTGTGCGTCGGGTAGCTCAGCCAGCATCCCAGCTCTGTGGGGCCAGCTGCAGGCGTGCCATCAGACATCCTCTGAGAGCCTGATTTGAAAGGTTAATCATCTCATTAATATAAAGCCTCAGATAATGGTTGCTATATGGCAAGCAATCACTATTTTCTTGAAGCCCAACTGCCTAGGGGTTGCTGAGGCATAGGACATGTCTGTCATGGGACACAGCAGAGTCTGGCCTGGCAGAGCCAGAGCTGTCATTGCTGCGGACAGTAACTGGAGCTGGGGGCTCTGCTACACACAGTCTCTCATCACATGAGGACCCATTATTTTGGCACGTAGCAAGGACTAACATTTTCACTTCCTTCCTGGCACAGAAGAGGAGGGTTGCTGGTCTTGCTGAGTGAGGGTTGCTCAGGCTGGAGTGCACTAGCTCTGCTGGGTTCCCAGGCAAGGTGACCCCATGGAGTCCCCATATCACTGGGATGCTGCAGCCTTCCAGCCCCAGTGCAATGACTTTGTCAGCATCATCATGCTGGAACTTTGATGGGCATTTCTGCTTTGCTCAGTGGTTCAGGCAGAGAGTTGCTGGGTGCTTCCTACATCCAGCTGATGTCTTCTGGTCTTCCCACACTGAGGGACTGGATGGTAGTTAGTGCCCCAGCATCCACCTGTTGCCTTTCTCTGATTCATGGAAAGTTAGCACAAAATATCAAGGCAGCCAGTCAAAACTCCTTATTTTTCCCTATGGATTATTGGTGGCTGAGATTTTGATCACTTCCGAGGGAAGAGCTAATTAGCAACTAACTGCATTAAGTAGAAGGTGCAGCATATAAACTGACTTTTTGCTGCTTTTGTGGATGTCATGAGGATTACTCATACCAGTGAAATAATTGTTTCCATAGCAACTAATGTACTTAGTAGGGGAAGAACTGAAGACATAAATAACAAAGGCCAAATCTATAATCTAAGAGGCATATGCAGAGTAAACCACAGCGCAGCGCATTGTGACGGCTTCAGCATGTGCTGCCTCTGACACTACAGGGGATGGCACAAGCGAAATTCCAGAAGCAGAGGAGAGTGGGGAGGAAATTGGGCAGTGCAAGGGGCTGTGTGGCTTGGTGCAAGGGCCAGGATCGATTCCAGTAAGTTCAGGTGGTGGTTACTGCAGGATTTCTTGCTCAGCAACTACCACAGCACCCTTTAAAAGCACGGTGATTTTAAAGCTAGCCGAGTACGTGCAGAAACAGGAGAGCATTTGAAAGATAAACAGAAATTAAATCTTCCCTTTACCTCTGCTTGTAAGATCGTACCCAGCTTTATCCAGCTGAGTGATCTACCAGTCTTCTGCTTTGTCCTGGCTGTGGGTCCTGTTTTTATAGCCCTGAAATTCAATAATCCAGTACGCAAGAGCAAACAGCCTCCACCTGCTGGCACCACCCTCCTTGTTGTTTACTGAATTACAGGGACTGCAGAGAAATGTGTCCATGAGCAGCCTGACCCCAGCCTGCAGTGCCCAGATCATCACCCCTGGGCATTAATGCAGGTTCAAAAGAGCTGTTGTATCTCTGCGTGCCAAAGGGCCTTGTGGAGTCCAAACCAGAAAAGGGTCTGAAGAACAGACTGAAGAGCAGCCACAAAGGCTGGCCTAGATATATTTATCCTTTGCCAGTGCAGAGCTGGGGGTGCTCTGACCTCTAAGGTGTTTGCACTCCTGTAACAACTTCTTATGTCTCCCTTGCTCAAGGAGAAGTCCTTGTTTTCTGAACTACATTTCTCTTTTTATCGTTGAACCAAGAGCAGATGCAGATCTGATCAGGGAAGATCTACCTGTGCAGCAGTCCAGCCCAAGGTCTTATTTAGTTGTCAACTTTAGCTTGAGATGCACTAACACAACATCTCAACTCAACAGAAGCCCAGTTTGTTGTTGTGACTTGGTTCTGGCACTGGAGTGTCACCATGGAAGGAAACAAAGCAAATGAGTGCTAGACTCATTTGTCTTTGCAAACCCTTGGTACAAATGCAGAACCCAGCACAGAAAGATTGCACATCCCAGCATCACTCAGCATCCCCCTGGTAAGAATCCTGGGCCAGCCATTCCCATGCCAGAGTGTCTGGGATTCCTGATGGTTTGTCTGGAATAAGGTGCAACAAAAGGCCTACACACATGAAGCTGAGACTTGATCCCTGATGACCTAAGTGCTGGAACCTATAAATGTTCTATAATCAACATAACCAGTCCTATAATCATGAAATACTCCTGCTCCACCACACCCAGATCTGAAGCCCTAGGATGTCCCCAGACCTTTCAGTGCCAGCATCAACAGAAACATGATATATCTTTGACACCAGCAGTTTAATAAACCCGACAGGTCAGACAGTTGTTTTCCTGAACCCCTGGAGCCATAGGTGCAGATGTTCGTGGTTTGTACAGGGTTCTTCTGGGAAGGTGCCTCTAACCCAACAGCCATGGCACTGCCTGGAATGTGTGGGAAGTTTGGTGCCAGGGATGGCTCAGGGAAGGGATGTGGAAGGAGATGATGTGCTGAATCAAAATGAGCAAACGAGCAGAGGTGGTACTGATGATCCCCTTCTGTCTCTGGACCCTAAGCACCATGAGTTGTGGACAATAGGTCCTGTCAGGTATCTGACACACTGATGTTCCAGGGCTGACAGCCCTCTTTGCACTTGTTCAGACTCTCCCCTTTGAGAGGCAGGCTGTTTGAGTACAAGCTGGCAAGGAGACATCATCTCTTGTTCTTTGGTCTTTTTTTTTCTGGGGAAAAGGGCCTAAAAGTGTCATCATCACAGCTCTGGGACTGTACTGCTCACTCTTCTTTGCAGCAGCTCCCTCCCTGCATCTCCAGCCTGTCCATGAACATATGCTATATAACAAAATGTGCCTCCTGCATGCTCAAGTGTTGCAAATATCACCAAGGTCTCTTATGAAGCTAGCTCTAGTTTGCTGAGGCAGAAGAACATTTGCAAGAAATATGAGAAATAACATCACTCCTTCCTGAGGTAAACCCAAACCCCAGCTTTTTGGAAGCTGGGGTTTGGAAGAAGGAGAGGCAGACTAGGAGTGTTGATGATGATGATGATTGTATGATGATCCTCCCCTGCCACAGCCTTGTCCCAGGGCTGCTCCATTGTCCCATACTTGCTGGCTCCCCTGTCCCTCCCCCTACAGTCCTGCTCCTGACACCGCTTGCTGGCCTCAGCAAGTCTGGTTCTGCTGGCTCCCAGCCTTTTCTGCCCAGGATACAGGATTGTGGTTACCCAGAGTTGGGGCAGAGCGATGCTCCTCAGCCTCTCGCTGCACATCTGTAGGCTGTGGGGGGTCTTGTGCAAGAGGAGAGAGTGCCAGCCTGGCAGAGGTCTTGACAGGGTGGGTTCTCTGTGAGCAAGAAGCCTGTGGAGCTCGCTGTCTCTCAGCTCTTGTCAATGAGCATCTGGGAAGAGACGCCTTGCCAAAGCAGCAAGGATGCTGCCTTTCCATCAGCCACCTCCCTGATCACAGCACTGTATCTGACAGGGACCAGCCAAGTGAGGTGCTGGGTTGTATCCACATGTCAGAGGGACTCAGAGAGGACGGGGACTCAGAGAGCTTGGCTGTCTGGTTGCTGTTACCATCACTTCTTTTTTTTTTT
>VWZY01002146.1:189085-215655 GCA_013399075.1 Chloroceryle aenea | reverse complement strand
TCCTTCTTGGAGTAAGGGGCCCAGAACTGAACATGGTGCTCAGGGTGCCACCTCACCAGTGCTGAGTACAGGGCTAGAATCCCTTCCCTCCTGCTGGCCACACTGGATCTGATCCAGGCCAGGGTGCCCTTGGCCTTCTTGGCCCCCTGGGCACACTGCTGGCTCATGTCCAGCTGGGTGTCCACCAGCACCCCCAGGCCCTTTTCCACCAGGCAGCTTTCCAGCCACTCCTCCCCATGCCTGTAGCACTGCCTGGGGTGGTTGTGACCCAAGTGCAGGAGCTGGCACTTGGCCTCACTCAGCCTCATCCCATTGGCCTCGGTCCATCGATCCAGCCTGGCCAGATCTATGAATACTCATGTGGTCACTTTTTCCTACACATTTTCTTTCCAGTAACTCTCAGCTGTGGTGAGTATGGTGATGGTTTCATCTTCCTAGTAATCTTAATGAACTGCAATTAAAACTCAGATTTAAAAAATAAATAGAGTATTTTCTGAATGGATTTTGTGTCAGAGTGAAATAGAACTCTTAGGATGGATTTAAATTGCCCTGTTATCTTAGCATAATGTAATGCACCAAGATTACATCCAATGATGGGACAAGGGGCAACGGGTGCAAGCTGGAAGAGGAGAGGGTCCATGGAAACAGAAGGAGAAACTTTTTCATGCTGAGGGTGACAGAGCCTGGAACAGGCTGCCCAGAGAGGTTGTGGAGTCTCCTGCTCTGGAGACTTTCCAGCCCCCCCTGGCTCTGTTCCTGTGTGGGCTGCCCTGAGTGACCCTGCTCTGGCAGGGGGGTTGGACTCGATGATCTCCAGAGGTCCCTTCCAACCCCACCATTCTGTGATTTATTGTGAAAGGTGATAGAAAAAATCCCAAAGAAACTGTTCCTGCAAAGTACTTTTTACATAAAGTAACTAAACATAAGCTACCTAAACTTTTCCAGCCAAGAAAGGAAAGAGATTTCTGCCACCACCTGACAACTGAGAGTATGTTTCTGCAAGCCCAAGCTGTTAGACCAGACAAGAAAGAGTTGAAGAAGCCCATTCCATTGAGGAGAGCCCTGGCAATTGTTCAATTACACAAAGAATATATTGATAGCTACCTGCCAAAAGGACAAATTAAGGTGCCTCAACAAACTTACTGCTGTTCCAATCATGAAACGCTGTGAATCATGGAGATATATTGATCAGACATCCCTGAGAAGGTATACAAGGTATAATAAATACTTTCAATCTAAACTCACAGTGGCTTTCAGGTAGATCACATGCCCACTTATCATGTCTGTGTTCCTCACACGTTCTACACTAAACAGCAAGAACATCTTGACCAGGCCTCTACAGCAATTAATGAAAACGAATAAAAAGAAAGGTCAAAGAAATGACAAAAAGCAATAATGACAAATAATAGCTAGAGCTGGGTTTAAACTGACCTCCTAAAATAAGACAGTTGATTGCTTAGCAATTCTAATCACCTTGATTTTCCTCTTACGCTCGCCTGATTTTTCTTTGATTAAGCTCCTATGATTTTATATCAGAAGAATAAAAATAAAAGTAGAGTGCTCATGACCTCTAAATATCTGTCATTTGACCACTTTAGCTCTTTTCCCTGCAGAAAGAGGTGCAATGTAATAAACACAGCAAACCCTACAGTGAGTATCAGGTGCCCTCTACAGGCTACAAACACCCCAGACAATTTCAGAATGCAGTGCTCAATCTAAACAGAATTCAGTAATATTTTAATTGCAGGCAAAACGCCTGCATTCTGGGAAACTCTTGTTTCCTACTCTGAGCTCCTCATTGCTCTCAAAGGAAAATAAGGCCAAATAGCTGTGCAAAGCTCCTTTTACACACACACCCCCTCTACACCTTGGATCTGTATTTCCATGCTGAATGTGCACATAGCTATGTGTGACAGTGTGTATATGTGCACATAGCTATGTGTGACAGTGTGTATATGTCTCTATGTAAGGAGAACAAGGAGGAAAACCTCTCTCCTTCTCCTACCTACTCCAGCTGCTCTGGATAGAGTTTTCTGAGTCCTGACTGTTCCTTTTTCTGAAGGAGAGGATACAGCCAAGGCAGGGAACCTGACCTCCTAAGAGCAGCAGGCCAGCTGCTGACTTAGGGGAGAACAGGACTTTATGACCTTCTGAAAGCAGCTGTCATGCTGGGCACCGTGACATGGTAAGTCCCATTGCCTCAGGTTTGTTTTGTCCATTAGAAGTTGCACGTGTTACTTTTTTGAGATGTTAATGGATATTTGCAGTATTTTGTGATTACAAGGAGATGAATTTTACAGCTGGATTATTGTCTTACCTGCTAGTTTGATAGGTAACAGTGATTTTTACTGCCTACCTCCTCACCAGATTTCTTTATGGGTATATATTTAGACACTACCCATCTCATAGCAGACCCCTGACAAAGAGGTGGCCAATCAAAGGCATATTATTATCCCTTTCCCCTCGCAGGAAAGAGGAGATGCTCTTTTGGTACAAGACACAAGGACAATCCACAATGGGCATCTGAGCTTCAAAAGGAGTACACAGGATATCATGCAACCAGGGAAGTCTCCAGTCGCACAGCTTCACTGTAGGCAAGGTTTAACTGATTGAGCAGGACCCTAGAAATGATGCAGGAATAGGGATCCCGTGCAACGTGAAGTGTCCACACCATAAGAGAAAGAAACAGTCTCCTTGGATGAGTTAGTTTCATTGCATTCCCTTTTCATTTCATCAGTTTTATGGCATAACAAAATAAAAGTGGGAATTTGTTACTGGTGGAGCACCTTGTAAGCTATGGAATCCATCTCATGGAATCACAGAACTGTCAGGGTTGGAAGGGACTTTAAAGATCTAGTTCCATCCCCCCTGCCATGGGCAGCTGGTGTTTGACTGCTGTCAAAGAAGACCACGTCCTGTAGTCTCATAAATTGATCAGACTTCATCTTAAAACCAACCAAGTGCAGTTTCTCCACTTGGGCTCAGTACCCTGTTCAATGTTCATGGCCTCCAGCTTGGGAATGGCTTGGGAGCAGCCAGCACAGAGATAGTATGGATCACATCTGTGTGCACACAGCCAGCCAGAGGGATGCTCCCTGAGGGCTGCTGGCAAAAGACAGGCTTCTGGAAAAGATGTCCAACGTGAATTCAGTGACCCTGTGTTAAAGAACCAAGAAGAAAACCTCAGGAAAATGAATCCCTGAAGAATGTGGATCAAGTGTGTTGCTAGGGTGGACTGGATTTTTTATTTATTCCTTTTTTTTTCCCTCTTCTTTAAATGAATCCACCACAAAATCCCCATATTTGTAATGAGTTTCTGCAAATCTATCTTAATACCAGCTTGGGTATGCAGATCCTCTTGCCAGTATGCCTGGAATAAGATGTAGCTGTTTGGATTCTTGCACATGTCTAAAGTACCCCTGCAAGTTCAGGACAATTGTCAGCAGTCATTTTGTACAGAAATTCCCAGATTTGGACAACATTTCAGTAGAAACATAAAATTCTGTAAAAAAAAAGAATTAAATGTACATGCATCCATAAACAAATCCATCAGAACTCAGGAACATAAATGTAGGCTCTTCTAAGCAGACTTGACCTAAAATGTTTGTAGGATGTAAGAAACATATTTATTTAGCCAAGCCCACACTGTTTATCTTTACTGACTTAGAGAGATATGGAATCTATTTAAGGCAAAGACTTGCATGAACTATGAGAACAACCAGAAAGTATTAAGTCAAAAAAAACCCAGCCATTCACTTTAAAAGCACATTTTGGATACCAAACAGGCTCCCAGATACATGCACAACCCTCTCAGCAAATAAGCAAGCTACAGATACATCACAATCATAATGAATCCTTTGAGCTTCCATAGTGATTTTATCCCCTGATCTCAACATTCCTCAGTGGCACCAATCGATTAAAGATGAAAGCATTCTTTTGAGATAGGCTGTGGATACAGAAATCATTTCACACACCAACATCAAGCAAGCTCCTGTGCGACAGTTGCTGCCACGCACGACAGTTCCTCAAAACAGCTCCCAGAGGAAAAGAAGGATCTTGGATCCAGTGCAAATGTTAATGGGATTTAGATGGACAAATGGCAGTTATGCTTCTCTTTGTACTTAAATATAAATAAATAAGCAAGCTAATGGAAGTATGAGGAAGAAAACTTCCACCAGGATCAGCTAACTCAATTCCCAACTTAAAATTCTCAGGCTAACTATCTACAGAGGGAAAGAAAGAATTGGTAGCAAAAAGTCCAATACCTTAGGTCCTCGCTGCCTGCTGCATTTTCCCATTAGTTTTTCATCATCTATTTCACACTGCTCCAGAAGATCCAAAATGTCCTCCTCCTAGAAAAGGGAATTTCACTCCAATTAATTCAAAGCAGGTCAAAACCTGTCCTTCCAAAATTCAAGCACTAAGCGGTAGGAATTTGAAATTACTTTGATTACTAATTCCTGAAGACTCCTATCCCCAGGAGGATACAGAAGTATTTCTCCTGGTGCATACATCTCTGCTTGCAATTAAGATGAAACTGAAAGTTAAAATCAAGCCTTATTATTTCTTGAAGGTAAAAGTCTAAAGAAAGGGTTGAACAAGGATTCCTGTGAAACTGCTGGATGCTGCCAACTACAAAGTAGGGAAATTACTTCTCTGATTTCAAATTAAATCATGTTAGCTGGTTATTTCATATAGAGCCATTTTCCAGCTCTCTCTGACTACATAAGTAGGCAATCAGGCTGAGATTTTGGATGCCTTAAACTATTGGCACTGGTTTCATTGACATCTCTCATCCCAGCCCATACAAGGGGATGAGGAGGTTGGGGACATTACTGGAAGAAGGAGGAGGTGATTACCAGCTCCAAAGCAGTTTCTGCCAACCTCTGGTCTGGCCAGGGGTAAGGCTGGGGATAAGAGAAATGATAAAGGAGGTTAAAGCCATCTAGCCTGTCCCTACCCTGGCTCCACTGCAATTCATCCAGATTCAAGGTTCATAGAATGTTAGGGGTGGGAAGGGACCTCTGGAGACCATCGAGTCCAACCCCCCTGCCAGAGCAGGGTCACCCAGGGCAGCCCACACAGGAACAGAGCCAGGGGGGGCTGGAAAGGCTCCAGAGCAGGAGACTCCACAACCTCTCTGGGCAGCCTCTTCCAGGCTCTGTCACCCTCACAGGGAAGAAGTTTCTCCTCCTGTTGAGGTGGAACTCCTCGTGTCTCCCCTTGTGACCATCACCTCTCCTCCCATCCCAGGGCACCACTGACAAGAGCCTGGCCCCTTCTCCTTGCCCCCCACCCTGCAGAGATTTGTAACCATTCCTCAGCTCCCCTCTCAGGCTTCTCCTCTCCAGGCTAAACTGCCCCAGGGCTCTCAGCCTTTCCTCAGCAGAGATGTTCCCACAAGCTGCCCCACAAGCTGCATGAAGAATAATAATAAAATACTGGAACATTATCAAACATTATTTATTATCCACCACGCATGATTATCATGAAACAAATCCACAAGGTTGCGACCTCCAAGATAAAGAGCTCCTAAAGCCAATAGTTCTTGTGCTTCAGTACCTTCATTCCTTTTAAAGGGTTATTCATTTCCCGCTGAAGTGAAGCTGCTCTCCCAGCAAGAAACGTCTGGAAAGCAGTAGCTAACAAACTCTCATACTTTTCAAGTAATGTCTTATCATCAGGAGGGTAAATTCGCCTAAAACAGGGGGGGAGAAATGAGTTTAAGCTTGAAGCCAGCTACTCATCACACTAGGAACAGAAGTAATGCAGCTAATCCACATTCTCTCCTGCAATGCATATGCATCCCGACTGTAATGATTATATAACATCCTAAAACATGTAATTTCAACATTACTATCTGAATCTATTTTTAACTCAGTGAACACGTTCCTGTCTAAACCAGCAATTAGCCAGTCAAAAGAAATACAGTGCAGGTCATTCCAGAGATACTCCCAAACTCAGTTGTGCAGTGCTCTGGAATTTCAGTAGTTGTGAAGGATCCATAGAGTAGGTGTGAATGATTCATAAAATATTAACAAAATATTAACAAAATATTGCATGTAAAATTCAGATATGACCATATTAATATAATAATTCCTGCCCAGGGATGTGCAGGGTGACTCTGATTTTCCATTAAAGCAGCAATGCCATTATCCTCTAAAATCACAGGTAAGGAGATTAGGACAACACGAGAAGCAGGAGTTGATTTACTCATGCTCATCAAGCCACAACAGGCTTTCAAGAAAATCACTCCAATCCATTTGTCCTGAATGCCTGAAACACTGCCAGAAATGATGAATTAGTTTTCCAGATAATTTCTAATGCATCTTAAGGAGTTATCCAATGAGTTAATTCCACCTGCACTGTGCAAAGCCCAGGTACCATTTCTGTATCGACTGGCATTACGTGACTTTCATCTTCTTGTGGATCTTTTGTGAACTTTTTACAAGGTTCTCTCTCCTTCTCAGTCTTTTCCTCCTTGAAAAGGGCCCTTTCATGAAGATTTTGTTGCAGTGCAGAAAGGATGGTGATGATCCCATTAGGCTGAGGGCAGTTCTCAGCAAACTGGCTGTGGTTCCAGTTTGCATAAAAGACCTGTAGGAGCCCTAATCTAGTTGCCATCCATGCTTTTTAATGGTGTTGATCCTACTGCTGAAAAAGTGCCTTAGAAAAATACTTGAAAGAAAGGATATTCATTTTAATATAGGTAGAAAGACACTGCAGCTAGAGGCCATTTCAAAGTCACATCCATCCTTTTCAGTTCCTCGTGAATTCACAAAAGCTTGAAAGCACAGCTCCTACTTTGACCACCCCAGGACTCCTACTGGAACCAGTGGGCCAGTTCTGCTTGTAGACAGACACGTGACTAAGCCAACTGCTCAACTGACATCAACAGATTAAATCAAAGCCTGCTGAGGTCAGCTGAGGTTCCTTTGGGTTTTTATTCAGGAAGCAATAGCAGCCCACGTGGCAATACTAGCACCCAAAATTTCCATCATTCTGGGGCAATGCCTGGCAGAAGCTCATCCTGCTCTGCAGGACATGAGAACATCATGAGAAAATACTGCATGATGCTCAGATAAAGCTTCTCTGCATCTCTAGCCAAGATACCTCTCTGGATTCTGCAGCCTTTTTGGAAATACGTGGCAATAAGAAAACACAAAGCTGTTCTGTGCTTTCACACATGCACTTTCCTTGTGAAATTACACTTACTTTTTCCTCAGTAAAAAAAAAACAAACATAATTTTATGTTATTATTGATTTACATTAACCAAAAAGCTAAATAAGGAGAACATTTAGCTCCTTTTCAGTCAAGAACTGGATTAAGTAACCTAAAATGTGATCTGTGAAGAAGTAAGACTTTAAAGATATCAAAAAGCAAAATGTATTAAAGCATTGTGGAATTTCTCTTTCTTATAATCTAAGCAGCATGAAAAGAACAGCTTTATAGTGGGATTTTTTTGATATACTGGTTCAGTTCCACATATGTCAACAAAGGATGTAATTAAAACCAGAAATGATACTTCACTTTTTGTAAGTAATACCTTGCTTTTTGTAAGCAAAATGTTAATTCATCAAAAATGACAAGTTCACAGAACCAGCTACCTGTGTAAAAGAGAACTGTACTGGGAGTTACACAACAGCTGCTAAAAAAAGCAGAGATGAAGACCCCCAGTGAAGGCACTGTGACTAATTCAGAGTGAGATGTGAGCTCAGACCTCCCACATCCCAGATGAGTATTATAGAGTAGGAGCAATAATGAAATAATCAAAACATCATAAACCAAAATTCTTGGTTTCTGGCCAATGTCTATTATAACCAACAAGTGAAAGCTTCCTTTTGAATGTATTTTACCAAGGAATCTGAAGATGGTTATGTTGAGGCCAACCAAGATCCAAAATCAAAGTGCAGGAATATAAACCCAGCATTTCAAATTTCATTCTATCAAACCTGATGGAAGCACTGTTAAAGGTTCTGAAGGTTTGGAAAGCTTTGTAGATTAAATTCAGATTGATTTTTTTTATCAGGGAATACTCAGATTTGGGGTTTTTTAATAGGTGGATACTCACACCCCTCTGTGGCCTCCCCTAGAGATGAGAATTGTCACATGATTACAGAACAGGTCCTGGTACGCTGAACGTGAACCCCCCCATCTTTCAAGCAAAAGTTTTGCACAGCCACTCCAGTGACTGACATCATATAAATGATTTGGGGCATGCAAACATTTGGAATCAAAAGAAGAGCTATTTGAAATAATACAATTTACTACCTGCTGTACACAGACGTATTTTCTAGAAATGCTTACACATTTTTGGCAGAAGATTATCACCCACCACCAATACTTGTTTCCACTGTTCCTAAAGGATGCATCCAATACTTCCCACTAATACAGTCAAAAAGAGTTACCTGTAGTTGCCCATGTGTCTGTTCTCATGCTCCTCTTTGGAGATCTGCTTACGTACTTGTGCAAGTCTTTCCTTCTGCAGATCAAGAAAACAAGAGAATTCAAACAGAGCACACATGCCACGGGCAAGAAACAGCACATTTCCTCCTTCCTACCAGTTCCTCTTTTCTCCTTTCCAGTGTGTGGCGTTGCTTCTCCCAGTCTGAGGAACCTGGCAACAGCTTCTTCATTGACCCTTGACCATACAGCCTTTTTTGGGCCTCAGCCTTCTGTTGAGCTAAATTCCTCCTTTTATCACTTGTCCTGAAAGGCAGATGATATTAAGATCAGTCAATCCAAGATGAGATGCACTTTCCTCTCAAGAATCTCAGCTGTATTTTCCACTCAGTCCCATGTGGTTTGAGATGTAAAATTACAACTGAAGGATTCATTAAGATTTTTTATTAAATATCAACTTTTACAGCTGCAATATTTTCAGACTTTAAGGTGTACCATGACTCTGCACTATAATTTCATGTACAAACATGGCTGATTCTATCCTCCTGAAGTGTGGATTTTTTCCAGCATATCCCAACTACAAAGTTTTCCTGTAGAGGGCTATGGATCTTAGCTGTGTGTGAAACTATTGCCAGAGTAAATTTCCTGCGTGGCCACATGCCCATGGCTGCAGCTGTATCCCTGCTTTGAGACCTGTTTGAAAAATCATTAAAATTAAAGGGTTTTTTTTTAAATAATTGAAAATTACCATTACTCTTTTGTTTTTCAAGCACACAAGTGAGAAGAAAAAATAAATGTAGGTTAATTTTAATAGCAAAACTTGACTGCAAGGGAAACATTTACATTTTGAAAAGGTGGAAGTGGCAAAAAAGGTCTTAATTTTCCCCTAGTTGAAATTATTTTAAATAAAGGAGAGCCAGGCTGAAGGAAAGAGGACAAGTTTACCGTATGTTGAGAAGCTTTAATGCATTTAGGAGCACGCCTTTTTTTACATCATAGTCTATTTTTTGATCCGTTCCAAAGCTTGGGGCACGATTAATCTGAAAAAGCAAGATACAGAAGACTCAGGAACATTCAGGTTCTCTGGGAACAGGTCTGTTGTGAAAGGCTTTGGAGAAACCTTTCTTTCAAGTGTAACAGAGATGAAGAGAAAACACTCTGAGCAGCTCACTTTGGATTGTATGTTATTAAAAAATAGAGCGTTGAGTGTCACAGATACTGGGAGCCTGGGGAGGTACCTTTCAGCCACCAAGTTATCCAGACACTTACACTGAACACCACTGAAGTGCTGGCACTGTGAATCCAGTCTGATCTATTCTTGGCTGATGCAAGCAGAAAATTTACCATGCAGACTGCCACTGAAGCCATTAGAAATGACTGTATGCCCCACGATGGAACTCCAGCACAGGAAAGGTTCAACTCTTTCCTGGTTCCCACTCCCAAGGCAACTTTGAATACCTTTTTAAAAAGTAACAACTATATAAGGTCAGAAAGTTGATCTGATTCAAGGTCTTCTCAAGTATATTTAAATAACTATTCAGACCCAGCAACACCTCCAGAGCTAAGTTACTAAATTGGTATGAAAACATAAAATAATTAAGAGGTTCTCTAAAAGCTTATAAGCTAAGCACAAGGTAAGGCATTAAAAGTGTTACTGTAGAGTATCCTGTGATTCTGTCTCCACATGGCTCTAGTCTAAGTGGTAGGAGAGTTGCAAATACATTACCCTACATATTCACCTGTTTGATATCTGCATATCATTTAACTGCTGTAAAGGGGTGAATACTGACTGGAACATCGTGTCTTCCTCTGTCAAATGTAACCACAGGTGAGAATCCTGAGAAGTCGTGGGCAAAACCACTACATAAGAAAATTGGGTTTCCCTTAAAAGAAAGTATTGTCCCTTGTTTTTCATGTGGCTGTTTCTTATTTCCAGATAAGAAATGTTTGCTGACTGATCTCTAAGACAGCAGTGTAGAAATGTGGATAACGTACCAGTGAGACCACCACAATAGGTATTGATAATAAATGGTTACCAAGGTAGATGCATTTGTTTTCTGAGTGACCTAAGAGAACTTGGGGCATACACCTGGCTAGGTTCTGTCAAGGTAACATTCATCTTTTTCTCAGGAAGGCACACCTTGAAGATGGTTGACAAAACCAGGGTGGTGTGAAGGGCCCCAGAAGTACAAGCAAATGATGATAGAGAAGGCCTTGAAAATCCAGATGCTCAGGTACACGCTGATCATGTTGGCCAACTAGACTTTGGGAAGGTCACCTCGTGAACTAGGTGACACCAAACCTACTCACAAAGCAGAATCCAGGAAACCTAAACCAAACCACTTAGGGTAAAACTTGGAGACAATGTGAAATTGCTGACTAGGGAATGAGCAGCCAGTGCATGGACAGTGACAGCAACCTAAAAATAACCCTAAGGTTGTTCAAAAGAATCCTTTACCATCAACAGTGTGTTCTTCTTGGTTAAGAACACAAGGCACTGATACTTGCTCTAAGCACCTAACCATATTTTTTTTGTGGAGAAGTAGATCTCCTGCTCCTGGTGGCCTTTGGACCTCCGGGGGAAGAGGCAGGGTAAGCAGAACACAAAGAAAGGAGCAGACCCCAGAAAGCCTGGGTATGTGAGCTTGAGCTACTTTATTAATAGGAATGAGCAATAATTGGATACTGTGGTGTAAAGTCATTTTAACTGGACTGATTCCAAAGTTTTGAATAGATCTTGCTTGTTCAGTCACGCTAAATAATACATTTGTGGATCCGTGAACGAGGTGATTTTCTCTCACCCCCATAAATCACAAGGGAAGTTGGGTACCCTGCACTTGAGGCAGTTATTAAACTGTGACCTTTTCCTCCGACGATCACAACATTGTGATCCCAACTGGATATGATGAGGTTGAACAAGGCTGCAGTCCACCCAAGAATTTCAACTGTTCGAGTTTCCTATTCACATAAAATAACTTACACTGGAGATTTTGGTCAGAAAAAAAAAATAAATTAAAAGATTTAGAGTGGATTTTCTGGGAACCAAAGGGAGATCTAGGTAGCTGTTGCTACTCAGAAAGGATGGAGGCTGCTGGGACTGCACAGATGCTGCCAGAAATATTTGGTGCCACAAGATGGCAATGATGCATTTCCCACAGCCCTCGCTTCGGTAGAAGGTTCCGGAAGTTCAGCAGCATCAAGAAGCAGAAAAGCTACATCACATCAAAGCAATAGAAGCAAAAGTCATTTCAGGAAAGCAGAGTCATTATTATGCTGTAAATTTTCATTCTTCTAACAGTTTATTATATATATTATTATAACAGAAAAGCTAAATGAAGTAAGGAAACACGCAACTACCTTTACCATCCTGACCCTGTTTGGCACTTATCCCATAACACTGGGAACACTGGGAGCCTTGTGATTAGGATTTGTTACCACTCTTAGAAAGAATGATTCACTCCCCCGAGGGGGTTTTGGCAAGAGGGAAATAGTGGAAAGAGATAAGAGTGGGAAACTGGGGAAGAAGCCAGAACTGGTTTAGGAAAAATAATAATTATATCTAGAGATATACATATATACACACATACACTGTCTAGATGTTATGGATAGTGTACATATGTACACTGTATGTTTGATCTTTACTGCCCCACACATAGATATGTACACCTACAGTGTGCATACAGATACCTACTGTGTGTTTGCTCTGACAGTGCTGCAAAAAACACAAACAAGCACAGTAAAAATCTGTGGGTGAAGATGAAACTGAATTTCTATGAAAAACTAGGTTTCCAAGTTTGAAATTTCCATTAGTTTCATACGTTGTCTGGCAAAATAAGTTGAAAGATACCTATACCACCCAAAGCAGGATAGGAAATGGACTTCTTTATTTTAAAAAGTAATAAATTGGGTACACAACTCCAAGTCCTGAAGTATTCTCCAGCAATCCAGCATACCAGAGCAGTATCTACTACTTTATGAGCTAGTATGGGAGAGTATGACTCTAAGAGATCATCAGTGGTAAATCAAACCACCTAAAATCTCCATACTGCATGTAAACATCCGAGGAGGTAGAGAGGTGTCCTTCAGAACAGATCCCCTACAGGGCTGCTCCAACCTGTAGATGATAGGCAACCTGTAGATGATAATCTGGAAGGTAAATCGAAGGGACAGCAGGAATTGCTGAACAAAAACACATGTCAATAGAGCACAGCCTAAGTTCATGTCACCTGCTGCTTTTGGCTAGAACATTAAAGCCACCAAATACATGCATGACAACAGTGAAAGAATTTTTTTCTCATTAAAATCATACTGGATACCTGAGAGAAACAACCCTTGGCAGTATTAATGGCCTAAGAAGAAGGTTTTAAGTCAGTAAATTAATGGTGTACATTTTGCTCAGCAGCAGCCAAATCATATTTGTGATTTAGTGTTAATTCACAGATTTTTAATACCTTTTGCTTTATTCCTCCAGCTGTACAGCCTAAGACAATATGAAAAAAAACAAACCCAAGTGAACTTCACCTATATATTATTAGTAATGACATTAAAGAGAGACAAGAGACAAAACTCAAAGCTTCCTGGTTGAAAATGTGTGCGAGCACTACTTGAGCTGAACTGTAGCACTGAAACTTTCCTTTGAGTCCATTCGTGCCAATTGTTTGACAGTGTTTCACGTATACCACACTGATTTCCTCTCTTTATGTGGGTACTGTTAAAAGTCACAGGAGAGGAAAAGAACACTCATCCCTAAAAAAGTAAAATTAAGGCCATCAAGTTGCCAGAGCCATACCACAGAGGAAATGAAGTCTTCCAGCTACAGTATAACTGGATTAACATCACATTTATCATTAAAGCTTTCAAAAAACCAAACATCTGGAATGCAACATTCCTCCAGGGAAGCAATTCCCTTTACCTGAGCTTCCAAGAACCACTGCAAGACAATGTTTCCATGGGGATGCTGCAGAAAAAGCACCCACTGTATGCTCAACAACGGGACCTCCTGCAACGCACAGATTTTCTTTGGAAGTTTTCTTACATGGCTATGGATCCAGCTGGGGCTTAAGTTAATTTACTCTTACAAATTTACATTTGTTTAAGGAGGTTTACCTCGAGGAGCCACGGTTTTAGTTTTCTGTCCAGCAGAATATCAAATCCCAGGACTTCGAAGCAGACACTGTCACTTCCTGGTGCTTGCCCTGGCCTGCACATGCGATAAGCATGAAGAACATGTGGCTCTGCAACTATGAGAGTCTTCACTACTAACTCCTGTAGGGATTTTTTTCCAGAGAAATTCATCAGGAGAGAAGACATCAGTATATATTGAACTGAAGTGTTTCATACTTTAATCTTAGAAATTGTGTTAAAGCATCTATTAAAAATAGATCTAAACTAGCAGCTATATGGTGTGGAATCAAGTATTTCTATGGAGCAACATGGATGGGTTTTTATATAGCTCAGTACATTTTTGTACTTAAACACTGAAGGCATATTAGGAACAAAGTCTAGTACAGCCAAACTTCACCCACTTCATTTTGCAATATAATTTTCAATTCATATTCTCAGAATCATCTGTATGAATGGTGACTAAATTCTAACAATCTTAAACCTACTCCTCACCTAAAGACACCTATCATATAACCCCAACTTCAATGAGCCCACAGATTATTCAACACTGACTATACCTGTCAATATTCACACATAAAATTCACTTTACACAAGAGAAAAGTCACCGAGAATTTAAATGGGATGGTTCCTTTGTATCACAGTGCTTACCTAAATAACTGCTTGAAAGGGCTCGTGTCCCTTAGGAAGAGCTTAACATTAAAATTTATAATCAGATTCTGAATTTATAAAAATCATTATAATCATAATTTATAGTATATCCTTTGGGGCATGCATTGCTGAGAATTTGGATTCATAAAAGTTTCAGAAATCACTCTGGATTCCCATACAGAGGATGGCAGAAACAACTAAGTTTCTAAGAACACACAAAATAAAGAAAAGCATAGCATCTTTATCTTACTGAAATATCACTCCAGAACTTGGAGACATCAAGATTATTTGTTTCCAGGAATTCAGTAAACCATTTTATGGAGCGTTTGCTTCCTTTGTCTTCTGTTTCATCCCGTTCAAAGTGTTCATTATGTTTATTGACAGAGTAGTTAGTCAGATGCATATACAACTGACTCTAAAAAAAAGAGAAAAGATATTAAAAAATGCTTAAATACAACTCCAAAATGGTCAATTCAAGTAATTAAAAAAGAAAATTAAATCAATAATGACATAGTCAAACAGTTTGTATTTGCAAATACACTATGTGCAGATTGAATGCTTCTGATTGTCAGAGAGTTCATCTACTGGGTGTTCTACTGCTTGTATTTAAGCCAGTTGCAGTCAAATGGTCTACCACTCAATATCTGGTTAGAGAACATAACCCAGCTGCTGTTTCCCTGGATGTAAAGGTATCTGCCATGTTTACTGATGCAAGTGACTACCTAAAATAAAAGAAAAATAAGTGAAAAGCGATTCTAACAACTTCTGGAATTCCTACACTGCACAAGAAGTAAACAATAAAGATGGTATTTTGAAGTGCTACTTGAACAGGGCTAAAAAATACTCTGGCATCTGTTTCATAGACAACCCCACATTTCAGTTTTCACTGTAATACACTTAGGAGAAATGTTCTCATTATAGTGATACTTTAAAATATCTTTTCCATATAAACTCATCTGCCATGTTGATATCTGCCAGAACTGCTCATTTGTGACTGGCTGGTGGCCATACATCAGAGGGAGGTACATTTTAAGATGCACATTACATAAGTGAGTGAGCACCATCCTTCCTTTACGGAGCAAAACGTCACCAGCAATCGATTTGTTTCATCAGTTGCCTTTAAAAACAAACAATCAAAACCCCCAAACCTTTCCAAACCCAATTTATAAATGGTGCTTTATGTGTTTACATTATCCCCCAGCACAGGTATTAATTCAGCTTTCCACTTCTACAACCACAAAGACTGTCTTCATCAGAGAGCCACTTCTCTGTCATGATTAATTCCTTACTTGAGTTGATGTTCTAAGCTGACCATAAGCCTTCTGTTCTGATTTGGGTAAGACAGCCAATGGATAACACGAGCCTTCTGCTGTCATTTATCTCACTGCACACACTTATGTTTAAAAAAAAACAACTTAATGAGATTAACAAAACCAATCAATTTAATTTCAGGCTAATTAACAATATATTGTATTAGCACTACAAGTAATTAATTTCTCCCGTGGTTTCCACTCACTGCTTTGAGAATTGTTCTGAACCTATTGGTTTTGAGTCCTTATAAATGTCATCTTTCTATGAAATTTAAATTATTTCAGACAAAATTATTTTTTCAGCCTACCAAAAATGGTAGTCTGTTGTTAAACATCTGAATTAATCTTCAGTCTGAAGGAACAATGTCACTGTGGAACAATGTCATTCAAAGATTAATGTCACTAGTGATAAGCCAGGTTACTTCATACAATAGGCAAACTGCAACATGAACAGTGGTGAGAACACAGAAACAACTGCCTGCTCTGTTTATCTGCTCAGAGCATATTTCACTGCTGCCATGGCTGAGATTACCAACAGGAAGAAAAATATTGGAAGCAAACTACTCCTCATAGAATATTGGAACCCTGTGAAATAGGCCATTTGTCCTGGAGTCCAAGTTACACCTGCATTCTTCAAAGGTGCAGAAAAGACAGTCACAGTTTTAAGTGACAAGTAGGAATTAAAAAAGAAAATGTGTTGTCTTTTGCATAATTGTGTTGTCTTTTGCATAATTGCCCTGCAGCAGCTCTAAAAGTGCACGGCATGGAAAAGATAAAGTAGAAAAGGAGTATGGTGAGATAAGAAACTCAATCTACCAATGCCTCCCAGTGCTTCAAACCCACTTCTTTCTTAACAGACATCTGTGCCAGGAGGGGGGGGTTACACATCTCCACAGGGCAAGATACACAGTGAACAGCAGGACTAAAGTGCCCCAAAACTTCAGCATATCCCTTACCATTTCTTGGTTCTCTGCAAGTTTATAGGCAGTCCTGCTGTATCATCCTAAAGTTGCCAAGTTCATAGTCCTGCCCCTGCTGAAGAGACCACTGACAAGCAGTGATCTCACCTCCAGGGACTGCAGTGCCCCCTCTCCTGCACTGGTTTTCTGTACCTGTTACTCTGGTGTCTGCACAGGTTCCCAACAGGCTGGCTGAAACACGGCAGGATCCTCAGCAGCAGCTCTAAACTCCAGGGATGTTAATGACCTAGCAGGGGGGAAATTAATCCACTCCCACTCCAGACTGAGTCTCAGATAAATATAATGGAACTGGTCTTGAAGTGATTTTCTTTACTTCATTCTTTTCTGTCAATAATTGACATCATCTCTTTCTCTTAGAAAATATTTGGACACTTTAGCAGACATACATGCACAGTCACGTATAATTTTTATACCTAAGCAATGATGTGGCTATACTTGTGATTTGAGAAAAGCATGAGTTAAACATCTGCTATTTTAACTTCTCTTCATTGATAATGCAAAAGCTTGGTCAGATGAATGCCAAATGAAATCTCAAGTCACAACTTCTTCCATTTTACGCCCTCCCAACACTACACAGGTAAAAGTCAATAAATGGGAATGAACTCCAACTTACCAGATTTGAGTCACTGGGGGGATGATATTTTTCTGTGCCCATTCTCACCAGTCCATCGTGATATAAAAATACTTTTAATGGATCACAGGAGGTTACCAGAATGTACACCCGTAAATCAAACTTGTAGCCTTCCATCAGAAATGGTTTGTCAAGGTATTCCTGAACAATCAGGTGATCCTGAGCTTGTAGCTTTTCTCCGTTTCTTATTAAAGAGATCCTGGTAAAAAGCAAAAGTTATTTTAAAAGCATTTGACATTTGTGTTCAAAATAGATTTTGATAGGCACCCAGTCAGGCAGTCGGGCTACAGGCTACCTGGAGAAAGAGGCTTGCATATCTGATTCCAGCTCAAGCACAGGCAGGTGGAACTCCACCTCAACGTGAGGAAGAACTTCTGTACTGTAAGGGTTACAGAGCCTGGAACAACAGAGAGCTTGTGGAGTCTCCTTCTCTGGAGACTTTCAAGCCCTGTCTGGATTCATTTCAGAGTGATCTGCTCTGGTTTTGTCCTGCTCTGGCAGGGGGGTTGGACTTGATGATCTTCAGAGGTCCTTCCAACCCCTGACATTCTGTGATTTGTAAAGTTTCATTCCTTACATGGCTTTTGGTTTCTTGTCCTTTATGGTTCTTCGCTGGATGAAAAAATCCTTTTCAAAATAACTTTCTGCTTCCTTTGATTCAACAATCTGTAATAACGGGTTCCCTCCACACTTAGAAATTATTTGGCAGAAGGAGCAGTCTCTAGCTTCTCTGCTCACTCCCCCTGCAGCTCTAAAAATAGGCCTGCAGTCTTTGTCACAACCTCTGCCCGAGGTACAGGTGGCAAAGAACTTCCAGTGCTAACCTGACTTAGTGATGATGTTTGCAAAGCAGGACACTGATGGGTATGACTGAGGATGGCATAGATTGGGCTCAGCATTTCTGTATTCCAGTTTCCCCACAACAGAATGAAAACCAGTTTCTATACAGACAATAAACTGTCTAACTACCCAGCCTCTCAATAACTACCCAGATTTTATAGAACTGTCATAGTGAATTTTTCAGTTAACCCCAAATTCCCAGAACTTTGTTGCCTTAATCTCACTCTCTGTTATCTGTGATCTGTTTCAGTGCTGAATACTCCCACAGTACTGAAGTGCTTTCCAGGCATTCAGAGTTAAGAATTAATGGCAGTATTTATGTCTTTTGTTTGTTCTTTGTTTGGTTTTTACAGTGCAGCCCTGTCACAGGCAAAACTATTTCAGCTCAGCTGCAGGTCACAGTGTCTGCAGGGGTGTCCCTTCTCTGGCATGGGTGTCACCTCCTTCCAAGAGCACATCTCCAGCCACATCCTCCAACAGTGTCTCCCATTTCTCCTACACCTCGTGGCTGCCACTCTGAAGTATTTTTGTGCTTCTCTGACTGCCTGCAGCTCTGGCACACAACAGGGTGGTTGGGCTGGCCTCAGAGCTCTGGTAGATCCTCACCTTCTCCCACTCCTGCAGCCTCCAGCCACTGAAACCCTGCTGTTTGTGCCCAGTACAGTGTCACCCTCTAAGTCTAAGCACAAAAGATTTATAAAGATATTTTTAGATAAATTCACAATGAAATAATCCTGATCTGAAGAACTATTTGAGCTTCCTCAGAAAAAAACATTCTCTAATTATGCCACATTAAAATACTTCAGCTTTCCATTGTAGCTCTGTTTGTTAAGCCTTTGTCCAACACACGACCTTTCATACATGATACACCTTGAAATGCAGCCTTTTTACTAACACACAGCTTCTTTAATGCTGTGAATAGCACTGGATTTCCCCTTAAATGGGCAAGAGGAGTGAAGTTAACACACAACTTACCCGTGTCCCATCGCACCGTTAGCTGGCTTGACTATGAAAGTTTTCTGCCTACGTTTCTTCTTCAGTTCTTTTACATAGTTCTGAAATTGTGTGTATTCTGCAGGGAAGATCCACGTCCGAGGAATAAAACTATATTCCTGAGGCTGATTTTTGATCATTCTGGAAAAAGAAAGAAAGTGGAAGGGAGTTAAAATCATTTCATTACTTGGACGTTTCAAGCCTCGGGATTAAAAAGCAGTTGCAATCATTTGACAAGGAAATTCTTGTAGCAAAAATGCTGTAATATGGAAGCAAACTTCCACTGTAATTTATGAAGAGCTAGAGCTCTGTTACACATTAATATGCATACTTAAGAACAACAAAAGCAGACTGTCTTGTGCATTTTGGTTATTGTTGCATTTGCTTATAATGGTACTGACATCCATGGTACTTCTTGGCATTCATCTCACTCCTGTTAAGAGTTTTCCTTCAGATAATTTAATGCTATTCCTAGAAGTATTAAGCTTACAACAGACCATATGATTATAGATCTTGCCCTACCTAACAGATTCCTGGATTCCTCTTTATAGTATTTTTTCCTTCTTCATAGAAGGAGTAGCAATATTGGGCAAGTATTTTAATTTTCATATAGGTTTATGTTTGGGGATGTACAAGGATCACAAGGACAAAAAAAGAGGACCTGGGGTATTTGGAATTTCCTCATGGGTGGAAAAAATATGCATTTTCAAAATGAGTATGAATATGAGTTTTCAAAATGAATACGCATTTTGAAGATGAATCTAAAATTAAAATGGAAGCAGTTTAAGAAGAAGAGTTTCTTCCTTTCTAGTCTTTGAAGGAATTGTAGTCAATATATTTTGACACAGGCCAAGCATCTGCTCCTGCACCTCCAACAGAGGCCAGAACACACAATCTTAGATTTGGGTTTGGTACCAACAGATTGTGATTAAGTTAAACCCTGAGCAACTTAATTAGTCACGAGAAAGCAAAGAAATGCAAAGCAAAACAAGGCAGGGAGAAACAAATGAACTAAACCAAAACTAAGGTTAAGCCATAGCAGAAAACCGACTCTGAAAGTGAATCTGGTTAAGGGATGCAGCAAGGTCCTGATCTCCCTGCTTTAATAGCTGTGGCACTGAGGCAGTGTGCAAGTCTCTCTGTTATCTCTGCAAACAAGACAAACAGAAAAGGAAAAATGGTAGAGAATTCTGTTAGCAGAAGTGTCCATCCCCCAAAGCTGTGCATCTGGCAGACAGGGAACATACCCACAGCAGACTGGCAGTGTGGGCTACACACATATGGGGGAGCTTTAAGCAAAGCAGCTTTAATACTGGTTAGCAGGCAAGTTACAGAGCAATGTGGACTTGGTGGTTCTATGCAGACTGGTATAGCCTAGCTCCCAGCAGAATAAATACAGCCTCTGCTGAGCTAAATACTGGTGCAGCTGCTTTGCTTCGGGTACTTGGAATACCTGACACTTCATAACCTCATCTGAAATTGGCTCTGGTAGGTCAAAACTGCTCTGTAACATAGGCTGGACACAACTAAAATCCAATATCCACAGACCAACAGAAAGTGACTGGGTGCTTAAAAAAGAAATTGACTGATACTGTGATGATTTTTAATAGCTTTTAATTAATTACAGATTTAGGTACCCTACCCCTTTTGTCACAAAAACTAAAAGCAGCAGGATAACCTAAAAGAGACTTGCAACATCATTCCTACCATGAGCCTAGATAATACTCCTGATGCAGTCCAAGACACTTTTACTTTAAGTGGCTCAAACACTAATGGAAAAAAACCAGAGCTGCCAACCACATCTGTAAGGCTAGGAGTGTAGCCAAGCCCTGCTGGTATAATAGATACACTGTCACTGCATTGTTTAGCCAACTCCCAGACAAATACTCTGCAGAAACCACAATAGCTATACTCTTAAGTACTGCAGGAGGTTCAGTGCTTCTGTGGCTTCCTTGGAACTATTATTTCTACAATTCTGCTTTGATGAAAGCCACCAAATATTCAGAAAAAGTTTGGGGGGAAAAAAAAAAAACAAACCAACAAACCAAATACATAAATAGATCTTAGAATTCATGAAGATTTTTAAACTACCTTCCATGTGCTATGTATTTACACACGTTATTACCTTGCTAACTGGATGCTTCTCTAGGCAGAAATTACCCTCATTTTAATCCAAAAGTAATTTCTGTGTTAGTTCCCATCTCCAAACGATTTATCACATGCACCCTAAAGAGCTCCAGGATGGAGATTTGCCATGTGACTTACAGCTTTCAATACCCACACTCATCCATCAATGACTAGAGATTCAAGGTATTCTAGAGCTCCTGAGATTATTTTGTGTCTGGGAGTACATCAGTTCTATACACCTTTTATTACCTCATGCACAACTGGGTAGACTACAAACACTTAGTAGCACAAAGTGGAATGCTTAGCCATCAGTTACAAGTTCTGGTGCTCACTACAAATTTCAACAAAAGAATTCAGCTCTGTTCTTTCCCTGCTTGGCCCCATTCAGAAATGGCTTAGGAACTTTAAGTAGCTTGCAGAACCAAGACCTATTCCACTCCAACAGCCCCATTTTCCAGCACATCTGCTATCCACTAATGTGGGCAAACATTTTTTCAACGTGCTGCTCTATCCTTTAGCATCTGCAGTCCTTAGCAAGAAGTGTGAGAAGTAAAAAGCAAATAATTTCTTCTGAGTGGTATTTTAGCTCACAGATGTGGATTTGTTTCTCAGAGCACTTTCTGAGCAAAAGAATCAAAGGTGTTGAGCAAAACTAAAGACTTGTGAGTCTAATAAGGCAGGTTCCACTGCCCAGGTTTCAAGATGCTCTGATTTTTCAGGTATGAAAGGAGGTTAGTGGGTAGGTATGGATGAGAACAATTCTTGGTTCATGATCAGTTCAGGAACCTTTCAAATGTAAACAATGAAGGAGCTACAGAAAACACCATCTCATACGTGGGTCTCTTCCCCTCCCCATTAATCCCATGCAGCTTCTCCCCCACTTACTGCACTCATTCTGTAAGCACACTTACCCTTCTCATGAGGAGAACACTGGCAGAAATTAAAATACAGTGGGCCCTCCAATTTCACCTCTAGTTTTTTCATTTTTATTTTCTTTTCTGTGCTGGGATTCTTCCCCTTGAAAATGATGCTCACGCCTCCTTTTGCTCTCAGTTACATTCCTGCTTCTTTCCCATTACTCTGGGATTTGTGTTTTCCCATACACGTTTCACAAGCAGTCTTAAGGCATATCAGTTTGATTTTTAGAGGTTACAGGAATTGAGTGCTGAATTGTGAGGCTAGAACTGCAAAACCCAGCCTGATTAAAACCCTGCTCAAGCCACTGACATTGAGTGAAGTCCCAACAGAGGCACGTTTAATTAATAAATTGTTCTTTTAACTCACCTAGAATAGAAGAATCAAAATATTCACACACATTTATGCCTAAATGTTTCCTTATTACCAGGCTGTTGAATCATTATTTAGCACTGTTTTCTACAGGTCTTACTCACAGATCCTCAGCTAGGATAATTCCTCAGAACCCAGGTATTCCACTAGAGTGAGGGGAATTTAGAATGAGACAAAGGAACCTCTCTGACTTATGTCTTATATAAAAAGATGCTTCTCGCTCTGATAATTTGCTCTCTGCTAAACTATTGTCATTAATTATTTGAAACAAATAATATCCATCCCCATACTAGTTATTTTGGCTGTTCTACCATTTATATTATCAAGTGTTTTATACAATAATTTAAGGCTTTCCCACACCCTGCAGTGACAGAGAACTGAACCCACACCATTTTCCACTCAAGGCAGATACAGCAGCCTACTCCAGTGCTACAGATCAGGACCAAAGCCAAAACTGTTAACTACTTGGAAATTCATTTTGCTCCTCTCACAGCCTCTCAGTAAAAATAAAGCTCCACATTGTGCTGAAAAACTTCTTAATATTAAAAGAAAGATTCCAAGAAAGATTACTTAGTCATGTTTCTTGCCAGGAAATCCTTTCTGCAGATCTCTCCCATTCCTGGAAAATGGTTGATTCTCTGATAAAAGATAAAAAAATAGGAAGTTAGTTGGTAGCTTTTAGTTTTCCTGGCATACCTAATACAATCATTTAAAACATTCCACTGCAAGCTCAGGCAAACATAATCAGCAGTACATATATATTAAGATACTATTTTACATAATACTATGCACTTCTAAAGGTGCTGTAAGTTGTATCCTTGTCCACCAGCATGAGGACAGCCACTGATTTCATTTCAGACATGAGACTATCATACCCTTATTCACAAAGCTATCTGGGGGCAAAGAATGCTATCACAAAGTAATGGTAAAAAAAAAGGAATTCTTTATCCACAGAAACTGTGGAGGGAGCTCTGCTTGTTAACTTACTGCTTAAAAGCTTATGAGCAACTTAAAACTGATGTTTTGTATCTTCTTTCAAACTCTGATCATTCACAAAACCCAACAAAAGCATGAAACAACAGCCCCAAATATTTAAACAGCAGATTCCAGGTGGATTGAAGAAAGAACTGTGGAAAATATGTAGTGCTGTAGCCTGTTTGCAGACTGGCTGCTGGTGGTTTGTGGTGGTTTGGTTGTTTTTTTTCCTCTTCCCACAAATGTAACTGACCACAAGTGAGAGATTACAGAAGGTTTCGGAGTGCAGCAGCTTATGAAACGTGTCAGAAATCCAAAGTACCACTCTACCTGGTAATTCCGGAGCTCAGCAATCTTTTCTTGTTGCACAGCAGAATCACTCCAAATAAGATTGGCTGTTTCATCTTCATCACGGGTTTTCACAAAGCCCATTTCTCCTATTACCACGCGTACTACGGAGAAAGCACAAACTTAGGAAGATTCTGAATCCCTAAACTAGATTAATTTTAAAAAATTATAAATAAATCTGTGAAGATTTTAAGCACTTCTAAGATTCAACCCTTTGAGGGCAAGGCTGACATGGAAGCTATTGTTTATTTTGCACTATTTCCATCAGTCAACTGCAAACCTGTCATTCCAACGTTACAGCATTTGTGCTGAGGCTGGAATCAGAGCACAACCACTGGTGGGAGCTGAAAAAAGCTCCAGGGAGTTCCACAATCATCCAGTAGAAGCATTTAACCTTAAATTTACACCGTTCATCTTCCAAGGCTTTAAGTAAACTTCCAAACACACATAATTCATAATTAGAGGGGTTTTCCACAGCCTTCTTGATTACTGTTGTGCATTTCAAAGCCCTAACAGATTCAAAGCTATCAACATAATGTTACAAATGAGGAACAAAGATTCCCTAAAAAAGAAAATCCTTTGGAAGTCTCTCACTGTCAGCATTAAGTCACCTCAAGAGTTAATAATTCAATCAGGTCAGTGGTTCTTAGGATGAAAACAAAATACGTAGCTTCTTACCAATTTCATACTTTGTGCCAGCCACATTTGCAGTGATGACTCCATTCTTCTTCTTCCTGACTTTCCTTTTCCTTGTGCTTTGATAGGGGAGCTCCGAACTCAAGCTCAGTGGAGAGGTTGTGTGGTTATCTTTGAAACATAAGGTTGGAACTGTCAACACCTTTACATCTCAAACAACGTCCACAAATGAACTTCAAGTACAAACATTGCCTTTGGTCCAACTCAGAGGTGCAATTAATAATTGGATAATTAATGGGCTTACCTCCCTCATTAGGCAAGGATGGCATTATAACCTGGGATAGTGCAAAATCCTTCCCAATTTCTCATAAAATGATGGAGCTGTCAAAGCCAAATCAATAAAGCTCTAGTCATGCCATTTCAGTCTCTGGTTGTAGCAAATGTTAGAGGTGGAATAGATGGATATCTGTGGTAAAACAAAATATAGGAGAGACTTTTGTTACACAGAAATCCTGAAAGAAAACTCACATCAGAAAACTAAATATAGAGATGCTTGTAATAAAAAGTCCAAAATAATGATTATTTGAAAAGATTGAAAAGATATGTTAAAGATGAAACTTTGTTCATTACAATTCAATTGTTTTCCTTCTAGGAAAAATCATAATGCATTAGGGGAAAAATTTGTCCCAGGAAGAGCAGCCAGGCACTGGAACAGGCTGCCCAGGGAGGGGGCTGAGTCACCATCCCTGGGTGTGTGTAAGGGTCATATAGATGTGGTGTTGAGGTGACCTTTGTAGAGTGGGGTTCATGGCTGGACTTAATTATCCCAAGGGTCTTTTCCAGCCTGAATGATTCTATTAATTGTCCAAGTGATATCAGATGAACTCATTTTCTTATTTTCATTTGTGTATGGGAGCTTTTGGGCTTGAAAGCACACAGCACTGAATTCAATCAATACTGCAAACTTTCATCTCCATACAGCACACTGAATTCATAGCAATTTTAAACCATATTTGAATTAAAACTGTAAATCAGACACACTGTATTACGTATTTTCAGGCACCAAATTGGAAATAACTGAAATCATCTCCATAAACTTTTCCCACTCTTTCGTTTTGCAACATTTTTTAACACATTTGCCCAACAATCACTTGGTAACACGTGGCTGCAGATCATGGCCACTTTGTGGCACAACAGACATAATTTCAAAGACACTTTTGGGTTAGCAAGTGTCTAAATCATCAGTTTCTAAAAGGAGTCATTTGCATAAAATGCTCCTTTTTGTGTCTCCACTGATGGAAATTTTCAAATTCTTTTCTCTGGGAATGCACGATCACATGGGAAAATACCACAAATAGAAGAAAGATGGGCTAAAATTTTAGGGGAAAAAAAACCTCAGGAATTAAGTGCTTCTAGTTACCTGACTTAGGGTGAGCAGCAGAGTTATAACAAAGTCTACGAGGAAACAAATGCTGTCTCAAGACAAATCTACAAGGTTTTGAATCATACAATAAAAGTTACTGATGTTTAAATGTTATCTTTTCTTTTCTGCAGTTATCTGTGGCTAAAGTTCCTTCCACCAGCTTTAGGTTAATCACTCGTGGTGACTGCAGAACTTATTTTAAATAGCTCTATATAGAGCAGGAGGAATTTCTTCTGCAATACATAGCAGAAAATCCCAGTAAAATCAACTTCAGCCATGACTTACCATGTGAAACATAAGATGGGGCAAGATGTGCATTAGCAAAACTACAAAACACTACTTACAAACCTCACTGCTCATTTGTGTACCTGTCACAGAAAGAAAAAGAGAGGCAGAAGTCACTCTCTTGGTAAGAAAATACAAAAGCAGTTACCTTGAGCTGCAAGATCTTACTTCCTTTCAAGCTAGAAATTTACCCTTAACAGTTCATTGTCACAAAGGATAAAAAATTAACCCAGATTATGGTGATTTGTGGCTGTTACCAGTGTAACAGGAGCCAAATTCAGGTTTGGAATAAAACAAACAAATCTCTCTCAGGTCCATTCAGTGGAATGCCAGAAATTCACAGTACAACAGCACCCTGCCTGTTTATCCGGAAAGAAAGAGCAGGAGAGATGTTTATACATGGGAACAAGGTTGGAAATGATGCTGCCAAAAAAATAGGGGTCAAAAAAAGGGGTCAAAAAGAATAGGGGGTCAAAAAAAAAAAAATAGAGGGTCAGAAAAATAATAGGGGGTCAAAAAAAAATAGAGGGTCAAAAAATAAAATACAGAGTCAAAAAAA
>VWZY01002146.1:174121-189034 GCA_013399075.1 Chloroceryle aenea | reverse complement strand
AAGGGGTCAAAAAATAGGGGGTCAAAAAATAGGGGGTCAAAAAATAAATTACGGGGTCAAAAAATAATAGGGGGTCAAAATAATAAAATAGGGGGTCAAAAAATAGGGGATCAAAATAAATAAATTAGGGGTCAAAAAAATAAAATTGGGGGTCAAAAAATAAATTAGGGGTCAAAAAATAAAATAGAGTGTCAAGAAATAAAATAGAGGGTCAGAAATGATGTTGTCCTGGAAAGTGACATAAGAAAAGAAGGAAAGGAGGTTTTTCTCCTGCAGCAAGGGCAAGGTTCTCCTGCTGGAAGGGGAGGTGTTGCAGACAGGGACCAAAGGAGGTGCCTGAGCCCATCTAAGGGGGCAGCCTGGGAAAGGAACAGAGGTGCCCCGGTGAAGAGCAGGGCACAGTGGGAGAAGGGGTTAAATATTTAATGGAATGAACCCTGTTTCCTTGATAACAAGTTGTAATATGTTGCAGAACATTAAAATTCAGAGTATTTTTTGCTGTTATGTCAATTAACTGTCTTGCAAGAAGTTATTAAATGGCCTGGAAAATATTCTTCTTATCCAGATTACGTAGAAATCTTTTTTAACAAATCCCTCTCTGATTTCCCAAGTTATTTGCTCCATGCTTCCCACGAGTGACCTCTGCCTTTCATGACCTTCACCCCCTGCTGCAGCGTGGAGCTGAAAAGGTTGTTCCCCAAACAGGAGCTGCCAGCAGAACCTTTCCTGGCAAGAAAAAGCATCCCAGAAAAGGGCTGAATTTATCAGACCAAAAGCTCATGTTCCAAGGCAGCCAACACCAGTGCTCTGTTGTTTCACAGGAACCTCTTGCTTCTTTCTAGCCATGGTGACTCTACTGGTGACCAGTCTGAAAAGCTCCATGGGCTATGCCTGGGCTTAACTTTACCTGTATGAACTGGAAACCTGGTTCAGATCTTAAGCCTTGGGATGTACAACACAACCTCCCAAAGGCAGCTCACCTTTCCAAGTGTCTTCCCACACACCCAGGTGAAATGGCACAAAAACTGGACTGCCACTTTGATTGTCATCTCCTGCATTCTGTGTGTACAGAGAATTGTCATCTCCTGCATTCTCTGTGTGCACAGAGAATCCCTCCCCACCTCTGGGGATTTCAGAAGAGATTTCAGAAGCAGCAGACTGCTTTCCTCTGAGCCCCGGAGTGCAGTTGACTCAGTGCTGTCAAAAGTGCCTGGAAACGCACAGGGGCTGGGAAGAAATCCACAAAGCTCCCAAGGTAAGGAGCTTTCAGTCTGAAATGGAGAGGCACCGAGGATAGAGTTGCAGAACTTGGCAGCTGACTGGAGGGAGGGATGGACAACATCACTGCAGTCCCCACTCCCCCAGTCAGCTGGGCAGTTACAATAAAAATTTCAAAGAAAGAAGTGGGTCTGGAGAGCACTGACCTAGCAAACATCTGGGTTTGGATTTTTTCACTGTAAACCAAATAATTCAGGTGTTTTGCTCCCTTAGATCCTCAGGTGTGAGAGTCTGGAGACAGCACAGTGAGGGGTCTGCTATACATCACATACATCCATACACCCAAACTGTATGCTGCTGGTGATGGGGAATTAAGCTATGAAATGCAGATTCAAAATGAAATTAAGACATCAACAGAAACTATAATAAAGAAAAAAGCCTTTTTCAGCAGCACCTTCAAACAGCAAAGCAATACCAAAGTGCAGTTTTCACTCTTGAGGAGGAATTAAGTGCAAAAAGCAACCCTCCTTTTGAGGTTGTGTGTCAAAATTATATGTTTGTTTTTAAAGGCTGTCAGCTGGCTTTAAAAAGCATACACGTCAGGGTTTGCTTCAAAATATTCTAATGGCAAATGAAATGTGTTCATTTCAACACCTTGGCTCTCCCATCGAGCGAGAGGAGATGCTTACTCAGCAGATCCTTCAGATAAAGTGAACAGAGTTCTCACATGGCTGATTTGCTAAATGGACAGCAACAAGCTACACCAGAATACAAACAGCATGATTTACACAGCAGGACTTATTTTTTCTTTATTTTACATTATCATTTTATTATTATATCCTTTCTTTTTTTAATTGTGCAGGTCTGTACAACAGCTCTCTGAAGGGGTTTATCCAAAGGATAAACTNATCTGAGGGTGCTGGACCACTGGAATGGGCTGCCCAGAGAGGGGGTGGAGGCCCCATCCCTGGAGTCATTCAAGGTCAGGCTGGATGGGGCTCTGAGCACCCTGCCCTAGGTAGAGATGTCCCTGCTTGTGTAGGGAGGTTGGACCAGAGGACCCCTAAAGGTCCCTTCCAGCCTAGAACTCTCTGTGAATCTAAATGGCCAGCATTTCTGTAACTTGTGGACTTTTTCTGAGCTACCAAAACTAAACCAAGCTATGGTGACAGCACTCCAAGTTACAGTTATTTAGTGTGAGTTGAACTTTACAGCTGCTGTTTCCCACTTGAGACCCAGTCACTAAAGGCCCCAGGATCACTCTTAACCTTCTGCAGCACAGCTGATAGGACACTCAGCACTTCACAGAGCCTGTTTAGCAACATGGAAAGCAGAAACCATCCTGACTGTCACGGTCTGCTTTTAAAACACAACACAAAACAGAATCTGCAACCTGTGGCTTTTGCTTCTTTTTGCATTCATCCATTTTCCAACAGGAAACTTCAAATCCTTGGCCAAATTGAAATCAATGTCAAAGCTTTCAAAGCTGAAGATTGATTTTCCCTTTAAAAAATGACCTCCAAAGTGTCTTTCATAGCAGAGCACACAATGTGACTATCCGTTGGCTCACTGTCACCCTTCAAAAGCCCTTTCTAATGTGATAACATATTTCAGCCTGTTAGCAAATGGAGATCTCTGGTTTCGTAGCTGTGTTCTGAGTATTGAAAGAGCCATCAACAAAAGCAAGGCAGAATTAGCAAAGTGCAATAAAAAATACAATGCTTGAACCTTTTTCTTGTTCAGTAAAACATAGGAAATATATTAAGTGAACAAGGCAGGTGAAAAGAACCTGTTTGACTTACAAATCAGTAATTTATAACTAAAATGCAGGGAACTTAGTTAATATCATCTAGCATTCATAATGGCAAGGAAAAATATTGACCAAATAGCTCCAACTACCCAAAGTGTAACTATGTTTTTATACAGTAAAATCACAATTTCAGGGAATATATATCTGCATCACTCACTGCTAAAAAAAATCACCAGTTTTCTTCTTCTGTTCTCCATCAGCAAAGCACAGACAATGCCTGGGTCTCGTACTCCTGCTCACTGCTTTAGTGTGTGTCAGTAACACCATCAATCTGTCAGCAGCACAGCACTGCACTAGCTCTAGGACAGAGTATTCCTAGCCCCTGATCACAGCCAGTTCCACTCCACGCTGCCCAATGGGAACTCATCTCTATTTATTGTACCCACCAACCTCAGCAACACCAACAACCATCCCAGCTTCCTTTCAAAGAGCAGCAGGCATCTGGGCTGTGTTCAGAGTGCATTGGTCACGTCAGCTTTGCAAGCAACAGCTGAGTGGCAGGATACCCACCACCCTGTCACCTCCAGGGAACAGGCTGCTTTAAAACAAATGGCCAAAGGACCCTGGGTTGGGTTGGGGACCACGAGTGCAGGCTGGCTGCCAAGCTGCTCTTTGTGGGGAGACAGCCATGGGTGCTTCCAGGGTGATCCTGTGCAATAGTGATCCCGTGTGATAGCACTGCTGACCTCTGACATTAACAGCCTGGGTTTGGTAAGGGAAAGGGGAGACAAAAGAGGGCAAGCAGAGGAATTCAGTCGTGGCACCTGTGGCAGTGTCTCTGCTCTGCTTTTGACTTTGCAGCATGCCATCCCTGCTCCTCATTCCAGCATGTCAACAGCCAGCAACGTGTAGCACAGCATGCTTTCGGCTGTGTACACCAGACACTAATCACAGCTGGAATTAACCTACTTTTTCTATCATTCATTTCTCAAAAGATTGATTTATCTAGCAGGAACTAGAGATTTTGGGGATCTACAAGCCAGGACAGTTTAACATTTTATATCTACATCTATCAGCATAGCTGCCTGACAGAAAAAACACTAATCCTTTAATGAAGCTGATATATTTGCAATGATTCACTGTATTATAAATAGCCCTCAGGGGCAGATTTACTAAGGATCTTGGGGAAGGAAAGAGAAGAAGAAGGAAAAATAAAGAAAGAAGTGGCTATCTTTAGAAGATTCCCCCTCACACAAAATTCTCCTTCCCTTGCTTCAGGTTGGTATGAAGCAGCCTCAAGTTCAGGCAGACAAGAAGATGAATTAAAATTTCTGCAGACCTCTCTGCATTGTAAGAGCCCCACTTTAGCCCCACGTTAAGGCTGCCTCATTTCACCCCATATTTTAGAGGCCTGCGATTCAAAGATCTGTTTCAGCATCTCCAGACACAAACTGCAGTCATCACACGTGGCCCACAGTGACTCTGAGGATGACATCACCCTAATTCACATACTGCCACATAGCACTGCTTGCTAGTTTAGCAACAAGGATGACACTCCCACAGCAGCCCAAAATACACATTGGCAGACGTTACCCTGCAGTTCCAGCACCTGATGTGCAAACATTAAGCAAAAATCAAGCCTCCAATAATCTCCCCAGTGCATTCACAGAAAACAGCTATTCAAAGTCTTCTTGGTTGTGGAAGTACAAGAAAGATGCCCCCACATCATCACCAAACTGTTTATCATGGTATCCTGATGCTTATAACTATGGCTCACTCTGCTCATCTCCTCCTGGAACACTCACAGGCTTGTATGAGGCTTGGTAGACCTCAAATATCTTATTGACTGTCTGCCATGTACTTCTGCTCTGTAAAAATTAAATGACAGTCAGAAATATTCAGTCAGCCTGTAGTATCAACACTCACTGCTAGTAATACTTTACAAACCAGCCAGAAACTCCAAAATGTTTCAGCAAAACCATGCTTTCCTCCCTTCAGCTCAGTATTTGGGGCTCAATAGGGTATCACTGATTTGAAAATATTTTTGTAAATGACAACTGGATTAAAATCAGCAATTTCAAAGGGATGTGAATCCTCTGAAGCTTCTCTAACTGGAATTAACCTGATTTAGAAACATTCCTTTAAAAGGCTGGACTGATTCCAAGCATTTTTGTCCGTTGTAAGGGATCTAAACAGAGTCACTACCCTCACTGGGGATGGATGAGACTCTGCTAGCCTACTATTGGAATATTTTGTGTTTCTACTGCTGATGCTGTAGAGAAATACAGCATGTAGTTAGAAAAAGAACATTTTCAATACTGACCCTAAATTGAATACTTTGAGTACCCAAAATAAAACATAAAAAAAAGGAAAAAATGAAGTGCAGACTTCATAGACACTAGCTTTAATTTTAGCTTAAAAGAGCAAAGCATGAGGAGACCACAAAGTAATGTTCCAGGATATGCTTGAACTCCCAGGATCAGAATGATGCACCTTTTCTGAATGCTAACCACAGCACTCCTGATGAAACCCTGTAGTAGCCAACGGTTTATTTGTTGAGTAATTGTACATTGCCTCTGAGCTAGAGACCAGAATCTCCAAAATCTGCAGAGAGATCTGCCCTAAAAATGCCTGTTTGCCTTTGTGACTTCACTCACAGCAGCAGCCCAGTTCCAAGCCCGGAACAGTGTCACCGTTGGTCCTGTCCTCATCCAGCTTGGTCAACTCCCAAAAAGCAGCACTTCAAAGCAATTGGCTCTGGAGTGTGTGTTTGGTTTGTTATTTTGTCAGTCGTTGTGTGTTGGTGAAGAGCTGCACTTGAGAAGTGTACTGAAATAAAAGTCCTCAGCCAGAGGTTAGAGCAGCAGGAGCTTCAGTTTATCGAGCAGAGCTCAGTTTGATTTTTCATTGCTTTAATTTAGATTTGGGGGTTTAAAGGTCAGAAAGCAGAAAGGCATAAGCTTAGTCAACTGTCTGCAAAGTTAACTGGTTTTCAAATATTCAAAAGAAATAAATACATTAATTTCTTATGTTTATATTGACCTGATAACCACAGATTAGGAAAAAAAGAAATGCACCAAACTGAGTCAAATAAATGTATAAATACAATGGTATGGAAAAGTTGCAACCTATTAACCAGAAGAATAAATCTTTCTGTAAAAGTATAATGCAAAGTGTCAGCACAAATGAAAATGTAGAAGATCAGTGATAATCCAAACAAGAAAGAAATGGGAGGATAAACTGGGATTCATAGTTGGTCCTTGATCCAGGATTCTGAATATTATTTCACAAATATGAAGCTTCTTCCCAATTTTTACTGCTCCTGTGATTGCTCAAAAGTTAAAAAGAGCTTTTCTCCAGGGAATTTCCCAGTTCCATCATCTGGAAGAGATGTAAAGTATAAAATGTGTCTCGAGTCTGTAGGGTAAATGAGATCAAGTCACGTGTAACAGGATCTTCTCTGTAGCCCCGTGAAGTAAATAGAATCATTTCTATTGACTTTTGTGCACTTTATCCTGTCCTGTTTCAGTTCCAGAACAGCCCTGCTGGTGGCACAGTTCAGGAATCTATTTAAGACTGTCTCATTTGGTAACAAAACCAACACATGTCTCATCCAGGTCAAAACTGCAGTCCATTAAAATCAAACCTTCATCACAGGAGAGACTACAGCTAAAACCACCCAGTCACCCCTGAATTTCTCCCTTTCCTGACAAAGATTACAAGCTTCAAGGATCCCCTTCAGAACTGCTTGGCTGTCTAGAGGCAGTGCTTCCTATTCCACATCTCATGTAGGATGCTCAGGTTCAGAAGCAGGGATTACTGTGGAGATGTTATATGGATCTATCAGCACAGAAAAAGCTTCACGCTCTGCTCCAGAAGTCTGTCTTGTCTAGCTAATGGATCTGCATTCAGAGGATGCTCCTGAATCTAGTTCTCTACTGTAAGGAAAGATAAACTGTGAGCTCAAGGATGGATGAGAAAGAGCAGAGCAAACAGGAAAAAGAGAGCAAGAATCCCAGAAAAATAACTCATTCCAGTAGATATATATATATGGTGGACAGAATGAATAAGCATTCAAAGTGAAGGGACTGTATTTCAATCAACAGTCTGCAATAGTGGGGAGAAAACCAAACAAAACAGACAAAAAACCCCACTAAACAATTCAGCAGCAGCATATGACAAGACAATATACCAAATTCTTCTGCATACAAATTACTGATGAGTGCAAAATATTTATTTACCATGGATTTAACTGACAAGATTACAGACTGTAGAACAAACAGTCACACCAGAACCTCCCACTGATCTGGAAACAGATTTAAAATCATCCTGCAGTAGAAGTAGCAAAATGAAATCACTTACTGTTAGTGTTGCATTGCTGAAACTATCTAAAGAGCCAGCCCCCTGGAAACAGATTTTTTTTATCAATAATTGATATCTGATACAGTTTCAGGCAGTGCTGGCACACCAGGGAAAAGATCTGCTGCAGCAGCAGCTCCTTCCCCTGTAACCTCTCCCTAGCACTTTATTTAGAGAGCTTCCTTAACCCTTTCTAGGTGTTTTTGCCCTGTGGTTTGGGTGAAGAGGGAAAGGCACGTATAAGAAAAGAATTCAGTATTTCCCACTTTACTTAGAATGTGAAAAGAGCCGTGGGAAGAAAGTCAGTGGGATTTAGCCCTAACAATGAGCTAAAGAGAAGTAAAATCTAAAACCAGAAAATGACTCAATGACCTGGAAGGTGCTACACCAGAGACATGAGGTACTGTAACCAGGACAATGAATCCTCCAAAAGTAGAATGAAGAGGTGAAGACCACAACAACGTAAAACAGTGGCAGAGCAGTAAGCTAAAGAAGATGAATAGCTCATAATTTGCTCTAAGGGAAAAAAAAGGTTATGGTTCTCTTCCAGCCTTTTCCCAGTTCACTCGGCACCTGTCAGGCCACACCTGGAATACTGTGTTCAGCTTTGGTCCCCACTAGACAAAAAAAAGATGGAGATGGTTCAGAGAAGGGCCATAAAGATGATCAAAGGAGTGGGAAGATGCCATATGAGGAAAGGCTGAAAGAACTGGGCTTGTTCAGCCTTGGGTAAAGGAGGCTTAGAGGAGACGTTATCACCCTGTTCCAGTGTTGAAAGGGTGGCTGCAAAGAAGATGGAAACTCCCTTTTTACAAGGAGTCACATGGAAAAGAGGAAGGGTGAGGGGTACAAAATACTCCTGGGGAGATCCTGATTGGACACAAGAAGAAAATTCTTTACAAGGACAATCAGCCGTTGGAATAATCCCCCTGGGAAGTGCTGGAGTCTCCAAAACTGGACACTTTTCAGATTCAGCTGCATGGGATGTTGGGCCATCTCATCTATACTGGGCTTTTCCCAAGAAAGGTTGGACCAGATGATCCTTGAGGTCTTTCCCATCTAATAATCTATGATTCAGTGAGATTTGGGGTTTGAAATCAATTCTATTTGGTTTCAGTGAGGCCAAGATTACAACCTTACAGAGTAATTTTTAAACCACATAAAATATGAAGTGATGGAGAGAGAAATGTTACCTCCTTTCCTGGATAATTATTTCTGTAGTATTCTGAAACAGTTCACATTTCTTTACAATATCAATTCATGTCAATGAGCAATTGTTTTCTGACAGCATTTCACAAGATGACTTTGGCACATTATTTTTCCTTCTCATTAAGAAAGGTTTGGTCTCTCTGACAGTTCAGTACATTGGACTGTGAACCACAGAGACCACCTGACAATAAAAAGCTTGGAAAATTCTTTCCTCCAAATGGGTTATTTCTTCTTACGGAGCTGGGGGAGAAGAAAAGAGAGAGAAAACTCTGGAGAAATCAGCTGCACTCCATTTCCTTGTGTCAGTTTTACAGAAGGCAGGCCCACTGCATGTTCCAGAGAAGACCAACTCCACCACTACAGTCACAGCTGTCCTACCAAGACGAAGGACTATGGAGAGCCAGATTCTAATGAGGTGGAGAAGGATATCTTCAGGTAAAATGTTTATAGTCCTACCAGCTGTAGTGTCATCCTGAAGCTGGGAGCTGGAAGTGCAAAGGCACAATAAACAGAAAAGACATTCCCTCTTACTTCTTCCCCCTGTAGTTTCTGACCTGAGTAAATGTCCTCTCCGAGCCACAGAGAATGTCTCTCTTACTTGCCCATTCAGGTGAAACAGAAAACCAAACCAATGTGCATATTCACATCACAAGTACAACTAAATAAGGCTCTGAGAATTCAATAGCTGTACCACAGTTTGTTCCTGTTTTCCTCAATTCTTAAGAAATAGGGTTCTCCCTTTCACACAGATCAGTAGGGAAAAACACTCCACTGAAACTCCACAGATGACTTTTCAAACGCATTTATTCTTCAAGATAAAGACAGAACAGTGGCTTGTAGAGCCCTACAATGCAGATTCTGAGCTGGTTTCTCTGGGCTGCCTTCACAGACAGCCTACATATAGGCAGCTGAAGGTATCTGGCACGTAAAGGTATAAACATTGGTGAGATGAATCCCATCCAAGCTACTCAGCATGAAAATCTCAGTCTGCTTAAACAAAAAATGACCAAGAAAAAGGAATCTCAAAGAACCAACCAACCCACCAAGGATTAAGGCCCCTACTTCCCTCCTTGAGCCATGGCTGGATGGGTTTATCTTCCAAAACTGAAGAAGAGATGAGTTCAGGGACTTTGAAACAGCAGGAAATCATTGGAGGAGACTCAGTGCAAACAACTGAGATAGAATAACCCGAGGAAGCACAGAACTGGGAGTAAAATCTGGACATCTCTCCTGCAGTCTCTTTCCACAGATGACTTTCCCCATGTCTCCTCATACTGTCTTGGTTCCAGTTTTCTTACATCCAGCTACTGTAAAGAGTCAGCCTCAGCTGGACCATTAATCCTCAAACAGCTGGCAGAGCGTTACTGTGCACGTTCCATGACCCACCCAGAGGTATTTCTTCTTTGTCAGTGAAGATTATCTGCATCAGACAAAGCTAAACACCCACTCCCAAGAATATATCTTCTTTTTTACGTTCATACCTCACAAATTTTGTTTAATTTTCCTCAGAAAATATTAAGGACTTCCTTCCTACATGTGTTTGCATTCCTGAAGGTGGCAGGAAGGCCACAATGTCCTTTCTTTTTCTCTTCACACCTAGGGGCAACAGAGAGTACAGAAAGTATCATATAGGCTTTCTAAAGAGACTGTTTGGGGTCATCAACTGCATCATTCCTCAACCCCTGTCCAGAATTTCAAATCTAGCTTTGTATCGTTCCCTTAAATTTCTTCCTTTTCTTCACTTGTGGATGCTGCTCTGGGGTAAAATTCTACTACAAAATGCCCGGCTCTCCTACAGACCTTGCAACAGCCCAAAGCAGCACTGATTCCTGCCTCACAGTAATTTTCCTTACTGAATATATCCTCTCCATCCTCAGAAACACCCTCTTCAGCAAACGCTTCCATTTTTAAAACGGTACAAAATGTACCAAAGCCATGTTCTCATATCCCTCTTCTTCACTTTTAAGCAAAAAAATCTTTTATTGAAATTAATGCCTAATTGTTACTGCTCACTAGTAGCTTACAGTCCTTCAAAGACTTCAGGCTGACACAAAGATAAAGGGTTAGGATAATATTATATGCCTCTAAAAAGCCACATGAAATAAAATGCAATAAAACCTGGGTGAATAAATTGCACATCTTTCAGACCTCTTCATCAATAATTAACACAAAGTGTTTTAACAGATCTCTTCCCTCCCCCCACACTACCAGGATAAGCATGGAATGATAAAGCAGTATAGCAGGATTCACAGAAATTTGGACACTAAACACAGGACCACCACCCACAAAAGCAAAGAAAATGCAGAATGCCACCACACAGCTCCTCTCTCTTCTGAGTCCTTTCTGAGCAAGCAAATAAGAGCAATTTCCCCATCAAATCTCACAGTCTTCTGTCAGCTCACTCTGCTTTCTGTGTTCTTAAACAGTATCTAGATCTTTGCCTCTTCACCTGCATGAACTCACTCAGTATTAAGCATCTGATTTCATTTTCTCTTGCTATACTCCAGCGCTTCCACTGCACCCTATAGGGATATTACTGTGCTGGTTTTCAAGTGCTAAAAATAAAACAAACACATGTCAACCCAAGGACAAAGTTGGAAGGAAACATACTTTAATGTAACCAAAGAAGAATATATTTAGCATTTTGCTACTAAGCAAGGATGAAAATCAACTTGTCAACTCATCACCATGGCTAACTGAAGCCCACGCCCTGCTCAGTTCTTTCTGTACCTCTTATTAGAAGTGTATAGAAGTATTAAAAGTGGGTTTAGTCTTTCTTTCCTTCCTTTCCTTCTTCCCTTNTTTCCTTTCCTTTCCTTTCCTTTCCTTTCCTTTCCTTTCCTTTCCTTTCCTTTCCTTTCCTTTCCTTTCTCCTTAAGAGTGCCTGTTAGCACTCTGTTACCACCGCTGGCCAGAAGGAGCCTCTGAACAGCACCATAAAGCACTTCCACCCTTTTAGGCCGTTGGTTTCCTATCAGTGACCAGCAGTGCAGCCATCTGAGGTGCATTTCAACAGTGGTGTATATTAGACTCCAGTCTGGAATCCTTCCAAAACCAAATACAAGCATAAGTAGGAACTGCCACATCACTCACTCCATGGGAGGAGAAGTGAAAAGCAAGTGCTTTTGTATTTCTTTCATTATTATTGTTCATTTGGGCTCTCCATAAAGCAGCACCATTTCTGTGTTCCCAGAGATCAATGCTCATCAAAAAAAATAACTGATTATATTTTTAAATATTGCCTTTGAAGTAAAGAATTTTTAAATTCATGTTTTAAACTACATCAACTTATATTTTTAGCACTGTAGAGAAAAAAATATTACAAGTGTATACATTGGTCTTCATTCTGGACATCCTGTGTTCTGAGTAAGGCAAGAACCACGACGCCTGCTTCAATCAATCCTTTAAACACAAAACAAAAAAATGATTCTATTTGGTAAGAGCTTGTTTCCTGGCATATGGAATTCAAGGCAAGAGAAAAAAATGATGGTAAATTAGTATAAATTAGTGTGGTAATAACTTAAAACTACTCTGTCCAGCTGTATGAACATTTAAGAGAGAAGGCAAGGAAGAAGCCACTGGGAACAAGCCAAAAGCTAGGACTTTAAACCCTGCAGAATCCATGGGTTCCTGCATCCACTGCCACGAAGAAGGGTGTCCAGTAGGCCAAGGCACTATGGAACCTACTGGTCTGAAAGAGCTGCTACTACCAGAGGGGTGCTACTGTGGAATGGGAAGATTTGCTCTACTACCCAACAGATTCAAGGGTTGACTTCTTCAGTACGTCGCCAAGATTTTTTTTCTCCCACATCCATTCTCAATTCCAGATGATTCTCCTGCCCATCGGTGGGGTAGACATCAATAAATTCCATTCTAAATTTCAAATACATTAGTATTGCAAATACTAATGTTAAAAAAAGTTCACTGGTTCCAGAAAACTTCAAAGGAAGCTCATAAGGTCTGCAGGAGTAGTTGCAAAGTACCATTCTGGCAGGGTTGAAGGGAAGTATTAATGGAGCTCTAAAGAGCTTCCTCCTGTTTACTAAGGGCCAGCTGAATCCTTCTGCCAGAAGTCAAACAGCCCCAGTTAACTCCTTAGGGGTGTAGAAAATAGAAGTGAATCTGAGGCTAAATATTCTAAAGTCCACAAGGGAAAAACTCTAGCCCTGTTTTAGGAAAATGCAACTATTCCCTCCCTGCTCAGATGACACTAGAGTCATTGTGTTGACTCTGGTTGGCAGAAGTATCTCATCAAAAAGACTGACAAGCATTCATCTTTTCTTCAGGGACTAATACAAAGCCTAGCCACATAATTCAACGTCCTTATGATTTCAGCTTGGCCTAAAAGTCACAACACTTCAAGGCAGAAATAATACTCAGCATCTTCTGAAGGCTTGCAGAAGCTTATAGATATGGGAAGTAAGTATTGTTGGTTTCAATAAGTGGTCTTTACACTGAGAGGATTGTAGCACAAAACTAAAACACATTAGTGACTGGCATGTCAAAGAATTATCCTTCAATGTGTTATCGTGCACACTTCCTGAGATGAGAGGTGCTTCCTAGAAGTAGATGCAAGACAGCTTGGGAAATGTTACCAGTGCCTCTATTTCAGATATTGATTCCGTTTCAGTTTCCTTGGTTTTCTAAGGCTCTCCATCTTTAAATTAATAATGTGTTCTCTGTTTGTACGAGACATCTGCAAGTATCTGTTAAATGCAAAAGCATTTCTTAATACAACATTAAAACAGAAGGAAGAAAAAGGAAACAAAAAAAACCCCTGAATATTAGAAAATGTGGAAGTTCAAGAAGTTATTCATTTGCCATACGTATCCTACAGAGATCTTTAAAACAGATTCCAGTCAAGAAATCCTATTTCAGTCTTTCCTGATGCTGACAGTTCAGAGCAAGCACTTTCATCCTGCGTGGGCTGCCCTGGGTGACCCTGCTCTGGCAGGGGGGTTGGACTCGATGGTCTCCAGAGGTCCCTTCCCACCCCTTCCAATCATTCTGTGATTCTGTGATCAGTCAGCATTAACCTGACAACACTGCACCTTCCAAAATACATTCAGGGCTTTCATCATCAACAGAAAGATCATCAACAGAAAGATCTCTGCAAAAATCCTGCCTATCCAAAGGGCTGCAACACAGTTTAGTGTCTGACTGCTCCTTGGCCAGTTCATCTCCCTGTTCTTTAGACTTGTCCACGACTTAATCTCAGCTGCCAGTTTACCCCTGTCAGTTTGGGAGGAGTGTGGGAACAAACCCTTATTGGATGGCAAACCCCAGCCTCGGATTACTAAAACAATTGCTCGATTACTGGAATAATTACCCAGTAACTGCTGACAGGCTTGATCTCCTGGCTGCTTCTACCACTCCCAACCTGGTGGGCAGATCCCTTCAGAGGTGTGTGGAATGTATCCAAGCCACCAAAATACAGAGAGAGGGTGTTTCTCTAAAACAAACATAGAAGCAAAAAAAAAGACAACCCTTGTTTTAGACTTTCTTGTGTAATATTGCTGGTACCTTCAGGTAAAAAACCATTATTTCCTTACTAAAGGCATTCTGTATGAAATAGCTCACCTGAAACTTCCTAACATTTGTCTTCAGAGAATCTGGCTTCAAAAATAATACTTCTATATCTCAGTGTAGACTTTATATTTACTCACCACATAGGAAACCCCCTGACATAATGACTGCTGCCATTTTTTGTTCAAAGTAGCATTGACACGTATCCTATTTCTACTAAAAAGCTACATCCCAGTACTTAAAACAGGGGCAAAAAGCTTCTCCCGATGCCAAGTCACTGTATATTCTGAGACACTCTGTAGAACTGGGGAGACACAACCAATTCCCACACAGAAAAGTGCTTCTAGTCTTTCAGTTGTGAAAACAACCAGCAGGATTTCTCCACGAGTTATTCAGACAGGTGCTAACACCCTGGTACATCAAATTAGGGAAGGATTTAGGCAGAATACGCTGAACCTGGGGGGCAAGGGAATGGATGCCTGATTGGTTTAGGATTTTTCTGAGAAGGAATAAAATCCAGTTTGGGTACTCGGACTGCAAATAGGTAAGAAAGGCACAAAACTCATCAGTATTGAGAGCTTAGGCAGTTTCACAGAGTTCAGCAGTACAGTCAAATTCCAGCATCAGTTACTTTTTCCTTTTGCTTATAATGACGGGTTGGTTCCAGTAGCAGAAATTTGAAATCAATTAAAAAACCCCACAGATTATGGACTTCCAAGTAAGCGTAGAAAGCACAGGAAGATATTTGACTTGCATCTCCAGAGATTTAACGCGTTCTACATTTTATCCTCCGCTGGATATCACCGCCAACAGCCGATCCCATTTTAACCTTAACTGTTTAGGAACAGCCC
>VWZY01002146.1:156987-173494 GCA_013399075.1 Chloroceryle aenea | reverse complement strand
CGGGCGCCCGCAGGGCTCGGAGGCGGCGGAGCCGTGCTGCGGGTGCGGGCGGTAGCGCCGGGGCGCTCCTGGGGCTGCCAGCGGGTGTTTGCGGGCAGACTTTCCGCTCCGGGCAGGTTCTCTCCTCACCTGCTGAGGTCCGGGGCTCTGCGCTGCTTTGTACGCGTTTCAAACCCTTTTTTTCCCCGCCCGCCTCTCCCGTTTGGTGGTGTAACCGATGGTTTGCCTCCTGTGGGCATAACGGTTTATTTGCCGCTCTGGAGGAGCAGGTTTCGGTCTTTTCTTGAATACTTTGCATCGTAGCATAAGGCACGCGAGATAAATCGCTTCAGGTAAATGCATTAAAGATGTAAAGCATAGAGAAGTATTTGTGAAATGAAGCTAGGTTTAGGATGGTTCATATTTGCCCTGGAAGTAGCAAAATAATCCTCTGTTGACTTATGCTTGCTAATCATTGGGTTTTCTTCTGCTTTATTAATTCATTCCCTTAATTTTGTGCATACCATTACACCCTTCACTCACTTTCCTCACTACTACATATCTTTAAAATCGGTTTCAGTCTTCCCTTTCCTGCACATCTCTTGCTCTAGGCCTTCCACAAGCATCTCTACAACCACCTTTCTAAGGTAGTTAGATATATTCAGTAAACTTAAATTTTTCTTCCTCTTGGTCAGAAAGAACTGGAATGGAGAAAGTTGATAAAGGACATGAAGCAAGCTGATTGAAAATGCAGTTGCAGCTTGATCAGCATTAGATTCTTCGTTCTCGTTTAACATCTTGCGAGGTAAGATGATAGGATAGCAGGAACAGATTGCGAGCTTCTCACAGATACTAAAATGATTGTTGAGGACAGAAAGCTCCATGAAAAATCCTTGAGGGAATCCTCGAGAGACGTCAGACTGTTTTCTCATGTGTGGTAAGGATTTGTAGCTTGTGAAGTTGAAGAATTCCTTATTTTTTTACAGACATGGTATTTTTCATTGGGTTTGATGACAATTTACATTGTTATTTTTACTGATGCTCAGAAATTATCCTTTATTTACCACTCAAACCATGGTTAGGCCTCTCAAAAAAAAAAAACCCAGACGTGTCATTTCTGCCCACGAACACATAAGCTCATGGAAATTCTCGTGTTTGTGTAGGTCAGTAGGAAGAGATCTACATTTTAACAAAAGAAATCCCAGAGGCAAAGGGCTCCAAGCTCGTCCCTGGGTAGGCATTCTTTATTTTTGTGTGAGAGAGCTGCTTTGTTTTATCTGTCCGTCCTCATCCCATACCCTAAAGCACCCCAAAGTCTGAGGTGCACCCCTCTGCCGAACACATGATGCCATGCGGTGGGAAGAGGGTGTGACACAGCCTCCCAGTGAAGACCAGAGCTTGCCTGCATAAATGCTTTTTCTCATCTCTATTCCTGGGAGGCATTAATCTCTTCCAGAATGTGCTTTTGGTGGTTGTTTCCCAGAAGCAGATCAGATTTACTGTTTGTTTTGGTTTGCTTTGGGTTTTTTTCAATGTGATCTGCATCCTGGATCCCTCTGAAGGAAGATGGTACTCGCTAGCTCTGTGTTGAAATGTTAGAGCTAACAAAATGTAATGAGAAACAAAAATGGTGTTAATTATCCAGACGATTGATTAGGAGCATTAAATAGAATTTTGTTGTTAATATTGAGCTAGTTTAAATATTGAATATTGATGCACTGGAGACAGCAGATGTGCCTAGATATTCAGCATAAATAGAACAACAAAACTGCTTTTTATGGCATGAAGATCATCTTATGACTTTCACAGATAAACAAACATAGGCAAAACAAAACCAGAGATCAGGAACAATGTTCTTGCTTGGAAATCTACATATTTCTATAAATTTTCTTTGTTTTTTCCTATTTTTTTCCATCCAGGGATCCTGGGTACCCTCATGACTTGAGCAGAAGAATGACGGGGGCAATCAGATCCATCCTGTCTTCAGAAAGGTTGATTATTTATTTGAGCACAGTTCTCATTTCTCTTTTCCTGTTACTAGTAGCATACTCCCTGAATAATTATGAGCATAACAATGCTGCATAGATGTAATCCATCTCAAAGTCAGTAAATATAATTTCTTCCAATTACAAAGAGGGTAATTAGATTTTCTGAAGAATATTGGTCTTTCAACAAAGTCACAAAGTAGGCTTTGAAATGCAAACCTCTTTCTCCTGTCCTCTCAACCATCCATCATACAGAGCTGCAGCAGGATGCAGACTCTGATACGGTCCAGAAAACCCCAAGTTGCAACCCTGTTGAAACAGGTTGTATCTTCCTGCAGCTGTTAGTACTAGAATGCCAAAACCACAGAGTTTCAAAACAGTCAAAGGAATAATCATGAAGTTCAAAAGCTTTGAAACAGCATGTACCTGTATAAAAGGAAACTTAGCTAATCCAAGTGTGATTTCTTCTCTTTGCCCAACATTCACCTTGGAAGGTATTTACTGAGTAGTTAATTATGCTTTTCTGAAAGGTGCATTTCCCCCCTGGCTATAAAGCTACATCCAAACATAGTCTGTGCTGTCAAAAACCACCCTGTGCCTTAACAAAACCCATGGAACAGCTTCCCAGCAGCCCCAACACCTGCTAATAGGGGATGGTGTTTCAGGCAGATACTGCCAGCCTGTCACAGCTTCTTATCTCCCCTCTCTCTAATCTTCAGAGTACTGTCTGGGATTATCTCCTGGAAATCAAATACCCAGCAAGCTGGCTTGCTATTTTTTTATATATCAGCAAACATGTGCTCGATTGAGTTCATTACCACTGTAAACATCTTTTATTGTACATATCAATGTGAATTTACAAGCTGTAGCACTCTGATATTGACACAATGTAACATTTCGTGTACAATATTTTTTTTTTTAGTCCTCATCACTCCAAACATGCTCTGGGTGAAACTCAGTACTCGTGTAAGCAGATACCATAACACCAAGGGTATCCACAGACTACAGTCAATTACACTCAAGCTTAATTGGGCTCCTTTGGTTCAGGTTTAAACAGCTGTAAGATAGGAGCACTTCTATTTTTAACCATGCAAAATATAAATTCAGAGTGGCTTTATCTGTTTAGTAATCAAAGCTTAGAAGTTGTTGTTTTGGTTTGTTGTGGGTTTTTTTTTTCCAAATAATCTCTTCAAGTTCCCATCTGCTGTCTATGCCTGTTTAAGGGACTCCCAGAATATAAGCAGTTTGGAAAAGATTTCTTTTTGTTGAGCAGCCATCAAGACAGTTAGAAAATCTTTTTTTCTTCCACTGTATGAAGGCTGTAAGATCAAATAGGCATAAGCTGAAGGAAAGTGGAAACTTGTATCTTCTGATTAAGGAAGTTCATGTGGTGATCCAGGAACTGAAAAGCATTTCATAAGCATTCACAGAACAGGGTGAGATTGTACAATGTTGCCAAAGGCTGGCTGTGATAGTGCTGGCCCGAGTAGAGGGCTCTGAGCTGCTCCTCCCTCACAGCTGGACAGAGGAATTAAACTGATATTTAAGCAATTTGGTCAGGAATCACTGTGGGAATGAGAGATTTCTGTCCCAGCAAACACGTGCTGTTTCTCATGTAGCTAATGTGTCCTTTCACAGTATAACAGTTCCCAGGATCAATCCACACCTTCCCAGGTGGAACTGAAAATTGTTCCGGGCAGGTTTATTCAAGTAAATCTGAGAGTTTGGTGTGTTACAATGTGAGAACTATTGTGTCCTACATTGTACTGTTATCACCATAACCATTTTGAAGGAAGATAACTGGTATCCAAGCTTTTTGACCTAACAAAGCTCTAACTCTTTTGAAGATAATGATTTGACCAACAGAGATAAGTTTGCACTTACTGTCATTATTAGGGTCCCTTGGTGCTTTGTTAGGTTCAATTTGCCCTGGGAGGAAAAGAATGCCATCATGTTGTATAGAATTTGTTTGAACAAGCTAGAATACTTCTGTCAGAAGCAAAAGTTTTCTTTGCTTGACAACAGCGTGCAGGAGTTCTGTACAACTTCTCACACCATTCCTGTCAGATAAATATGCATCTGCCTTAAGGCAGTGGATACAGATTCAGATTTATTTCAGTGCCATATTTTCAACAGCATGTCAGCAATGAATTTGTGCCTATCAGTGTACATTGTCAAAAGCCACTCAGGAGATAATGATCTGAAATATGCACAAGGTTGAGAAAAATCTATTTTCAGCATTCATCTAATTTACTTCACACTCTGTACACTGCTCAGAACACAACCTCCGGAGTCCCTGGCAGAACAAAGTGCACAAGTCCTCCCGGATCCCATTCATGTGCTCAAGAGATTAGATGTCACATGGTGTCTTACAAAATATTTAAGATGTATTAGTTTATACCCTGGTGATGTTTCTTAATAAAAATAATATAAGTGTTTTTTCATACACCTTCTTCATTTTGTGTTCTGTGGGGCAGAACTAGTTTTCTTACAGGAAACTAGCAAATCTGTTCCCAAAATCTTAGTTCTAGTCACAAGACTTTACATTAGCTAAACCATGGAGAACTTCATGCCACAGAAATTCAATATTTTCCATACGAAAAGGACTGCTGAAGAGTTGATCTTAAATAGAATAAAACTGTCTGCAGGCTATTAATCCAAAGTTTGGATTTCATTAATACGCAGCCTTAAGACATTGGAATATGTTGTTTCCTCACTGTTCCAACACACATATTTGTCAGAAAATCCTAGGTGATGAGAGCCTCTTTATTTGAGCCTGCTATTGTACCTCAAAGCAGCTTCCAGCTGCATGGGTAACAGGTTTGGGGTTGTTGGGGAAAGCATTTTTCTTTTATAAATGAAATTCGTAAATGAATCTTGCAATGGTGACAAACACTTCTTAATGACAATGATGGGGCTACAGAATCCTTTCAGATCTTTTTTTTTCTTCTAGTATACACACTTCTTTGTTTTTCACCTGTAAAACAGAAATAATACTTGGACTTGTTTACAGCAGTGCAATAGATGTATCCGTACCATGTAGCACACTGAAGAAGGGATGAAATATTTCCATATTCACAGTCATTTCATTGCTAGGTAGGTGTTTGAGATAGTGAGATGACATTAGAATCAACACTGACTTCTCCAGGGCAGCAAGATAGAGGAATTTCATTAACAGTGGGAAAATCTTCCTAACACCCATACTGAAAGGTGCACCAGGCTGCATAATGCAAAAAGATCAAACTACACCTCCTGAATTCTGATCCTTCAGGGCTTACCTGCTTATACACAGTGTCAGATGCTTAGATGCCTCTGCAATGCAATTCAGTTTCCTGGAGAGCCTGCTAGCATGGAAAGTGGGCAGCTTGATGCCAGCACACGTCCCTTCTCACCCACTCAAATCAGGATGTTGCAGCAGAGGACGGAGCAGCGATGGAAGTGGCAAGATATTTCTGCAGCGGGAAGGTGGAAGCTACTGCAGCAAGGACAAGGACTACTCGTTCAAATTTACAGGGCTAGTTAAGTCTAGCTTTAGTAGCCTCTTCTCCAACACGTAGTAAATCCTGCAAAATGCGAGTTTGTGCTGCACAGCAGGAAGTAGTGCAGGGCTGGTATCTGTTACAGCTCTGCACGGGAGAATACAGAGCATAGGAAAGCACTGAATGGAAGAACTCACTGGATCTGGGCCACGGGCAGCAGTCTGAGTCTCTGCAAATTAAATGAACCTTTAAGAGTTCAGATTTATAGTACAAAGCTGCAGCGTGTCAGAAGGCAACGAGAGCAGGGCTGCTTACTAAGAGAACATGAGCTAAGAGAGAGCCAACAACCCCAGGGACCAGCCCCACAGTACCCAAGCAAAGTAAGCAAGACAGACCTGGAGGTGATGGACAGACCAACCAAGAGCCTGTATCATAAGGCAGTATCATGGTGATGAGGCAAGGCCAGGCCAGGAAGTCAGTCCATAGGCAAGGAAAAGGTCCATAACAATCAGGCAGGACTAATATCAAGCTGGGAAGTCATCCCATGGGCTGGGGTTCAACAGGGACCATGGCCAGGTAATATTTTCTACAGACTGAATAATATCTATTTGCTCATCTTATCACTTGTAGAGATTGAAAAATTATTGTGTATCATTCATCAGCAGGAACTATTAAGAGAGATTCTAAAATAAACCAAGCTGTGTGGAGTGAGGACTTGTGGAATAGCACACTGAAATGATCTCACCGACTTTATGTGGATTTCCATGCAAAAAATAGCTCATCTTGAAAGCTGTTTTGTCCCTCTCTAAGGTAATGAATTGGATGCAAATGCAGAAAGGATAGCTGGATAATAATCCTAATTCCTTTAAAGCACTGTGCTTCGGTTTAAAAATAACAGAGTTTTTCCGCTGATGATCCAGAGGCAACGCTGGCAGATGATGGCTTTGCTGCTCTCCAAGTCTCTTGTGATAAAGCTGGTAGAAATGACTTGGTACAGCTTCATCGTTGTATAAAAGTGCACTGGAGTCAGCAGGTCCATGAAGAGTTGACAAGATTTTACCATTCAAAGTTCCAGCCTGAATTACACAGGATTTTAATTCACATTCAATTTAATTGTGCTGGATTCTCCCTGTTTTGACTCTGTTATATATCCTGGTTGCTTTGCTCTCATTTGAAAGACTACGTAAGGCTTAGGATGATATTGGGATTACATCAGCAAGAATTGCTTTAAACTCCTCTTTCTCTCTCAGGGAAATGAATGGGAGAGTGACATTCACGGGACTCAGCCAACACTTCCAGTAACATTTATTTGTGAGATTCAGTTAGCGCAGCGAGGTTACTCCTTCAGACTTCAGTCATCATTTAATCCCAGAACCACAGCTTTTACACATGAAATTACATGACATTGTGCCATGAGATTTCCATGGCTAAAGTCTAAGAGTTAAGTTTAATTCTTATATTGACAAGTTATAGACCTACAATGTTAATTAGACCTAAACAGAGATTTTAATCTTATTTACTACAGACATAAAATGGAGCTCAAACTTGTTGTTCATCTATGACCAAGTTCACTTCTCCATATATCTCCTACAGATAACAATTATTTTATAGACAGCAGTGAAAGGGAGGGATACGTAAGAGGAATATCACATTTTAAGTCTGGAAAAGTAGTACTGTAATAAAATATGCAGCAGCAATAGTAATAATTTTCAGAAGAAACTCATTGTGCCAAGAGAGGAGACAAATTACATAAACTTTTAATCTCATCTCCAAAACGTTACCTGAAAAAAAGAAATAAAACTGAGTTCTGAAATATCAGGGACACACAACTGCCATATTGTTGGGTTTTTAATTCCTCAGAACCTGTATAAGTACCTGATGTTTCATATGTTATCTATTGCAAGTTAACACAGGCCATAAAAGCATGAAGCATTCCAAAGGAAATGTGCAAAGTAACCCTCTGCAAAAGCCCGTGTCCCCTCACACAGGTACAGACACACAGGATCCGTCTGTCCCAAAATAACCTCGGTTTTCCTCAAGGTCTCCAGCTTTCTGAAGGCCACAGTTTGCTCCAGTGGTGTTGACAGGCATTGTCCTAATCAACCAGATAAACCAGAGAGATTTAAAGGGCCTGTCCTGGTTGTGCTCCACAATCACAAGCAGGAAAGCAACTCTGCAGAGCACCTTCCCTGGGGAGAAATGTACAGCCTGGGGTAGGGCAATCCTTCAGATTCTTCACCACTGCTCGTTGTAGCAGAGAGACAAAAAGACTGCTACAATGATTTACACAGACAGGATGATTTCTGGCTTCGGCTCAGACTATGGTTTGTAATTTTTGTGAATGTAATAGATAACATTGACATAATTTACATTGCCTTATGATCTCGTGGGATTTTTATGTCCAAGAAGAGATTGTGATGACATTGTCTATGGTAGAAAACAGAACCCCATTCAAAATGAGGCCCCTGTTGTGATGCAGCTGCCCAAACACACATTAAAAGACTGTGGCCGGACCAGAACTCTGCAAATTATTCCACTCAGGGCCATCAGGGAGTGAGCAGAGAGGTCCCCACGCAGAGCAGACACACGGACTGTGAGTGTATTGCCAAGAAATTCACAAAACCACAGGTTCTCTGAGTCAGAAGTATCACTTTTTCTCACCAAATGAAACAGGTTACCACACACACACATTTTTCCTTCTTAGATGACCACATCACATATTTTCCTGTTGAACGAGGCAAGTTCTCCAAGTTCTCTTCCATCATGATTTTATCTGCCTTCCTTTCTCTGCGCACGTCTGTGCTCCATCCTCCCGGCTTCATTTCCTTTCACTTTGCCATTTTCAAACCCTCTTCTCCTCTGTCCTGCACTGTTTCATTCCTTTAGCAGTCACCATGCCCTCCTCTCCACAGCAGGGTGAAGCTGCCCTCCCCAAGCAGTTCTGCTGTTCTCTCTGTACCTCCTCCAGCCTTTCTCCTCTCTCCTCCCTCAAAATCCCAGCTGCCATGGGACCGCTGCTCTCCAGCACCACTGAAACTTTCAGAGCTCATCTCACTGTCTCACCTGGAGACTTATGGACAAAATAGCACTGCATAAATGAGTTGCTATTAATTGTATTATTACTATTTGCATGTTAAAGGATCATTAGTCAAACTATTTAGCTCCCCCTTCAAACAAGTAGTGGGTAGAAAGGAATTATCCCTCCTTCTCTTGTCCTTCACAGGGAAAGTGCTTTTCATTTAAGGAGAGCAATGTAACCTGTGTATATCATTCCTAAGAAATAATGGGAATAAATTATTGGTTTAGATGAAGGAAGGGATGCTCACCACCACTAAAGTGTGCTGCTGGATTGCATTAGTTTTGTGCACTCTCCCCAGATACTGGCTCTGGTAGTAAATTTGCAATAGAGGGAAGGGGAAGAGCAGTAAATAGAGCAGGGATGAAAGGAGGCCAAAAGGGATTGAAAATAGGGGAAATCAGAATGTGAGACTAAAAGCATATGAAGTCTTTGGAGGTAGAGAAAAGGACAGTTCTTGGACAAGAATGGAAATATTTATTCATTCAATTATTTTAACTAGATGAAGTAGAAGTAGGAGGAACAAAAGAAAATTATGTTTAAATCAGAGGATAATTTTTATTATCATAAAAAATAGACAAAGGAGGATTTCTGAGGAGAGCTATCAGAGGGGGAAAAAATAGCAACTGTTTCACGTGCTACACGTGCAAAATCCCATCACCTCCGAGTTAAAATGTTGCACCTGGACATAACAAAGAGGTGCAGACATTATCCCTAACACGGCCAGACTTCTACGCATCCTCTTCTAGAGACCTTGATTGATTGCCTTTACCAGTAACAGCACTGGAAAAGAGAAATGCTTGAGGGTAATTTTTATATGTAGACATTTCTGGGTTAATATGTGACTTGGGAATGGACCTGCCCTTTGCACAAAATGGAATGAAGGGAGTTCTTTCGTGTGACTGGGATATTAAAATGGTTATACCTAAGGCAATTAAATAGCCCTGCCTTTCACATTCATGTGAAAAAAGCCTGCATTTCACATGGTTACCATCCTTAAATATGGATTAAAAAAATAATAACAAAGGTTGCCCTGGAAGCACTGTATTTATTTTAACTATTATTAGAAAATTAGCTGAATATTTCAGCTGTGAAACTTGAGGTTTAAAAAATCTGGCTTGGACTAAGTGCCAACAGAAGTCAAAGTTCTATGCTTCTTGAGATAAAAAAAAAAAAAGATACTTGAAAATATTCCTTTTCTCTCTCTTGGTGAATCAGACATGCATCCACCAAGCACACAGAACATCTAATATCAAAGCTCATTCTGCCAATAGCTTTTCAGGTTCTGGAGTTGAGAAGAAAAAGCTTTTACATTGCCATCTGCATTACAGCTACTTGAAGTAGCCACTTCTTTGTGTTGCTGAGGATTAGTAAGTTCTTGGCTAGCACTATAGATATTTCTCCTTTGAGCTTTGTCAGTCAAACACAGACCAAAAATAGATCTACAAACACTAAATAAACTTTCTATGCTGTTTTCTTGGCTGCTTTTAATCAGATGCCAAGTGGCTTTGACTGTTTCTTGCATGGATTTCTTCAGTCGATAGATTCGCACTTATGAATCTGATACTAGAAATTTTTGCTTATTATTTCTCCCAAAGAAAGGTTACCAGTCTAAATGTTCTTCTAGAGGTTCAGCTTTCTGGCTTCTAAGTGTGAGGAAAAGGCACTGTGGACACACACAATTAAAGAACTTCTACTGTAATCCTCTGAGCCTGGAACGACTCCTCATTCATGGTGCTAACAATAAAAAGAAATCAAAGAAAGACACTGGGAAGAAATTGGAGCATTTAAGCTCAAGCTCTGGAAACACCAGAAACTACTGGAAAAGAAGGCAAGAACACTTCAGTGTACATCTGGAAGCAGTAAGTGTTATTTTAAAGCAAATCAACCAGAATGAGGTTTTCCTTCTGAAAAGAGCAAGTGCTGATATATTTGGCATATTTAACAGTTTTCAGCAATCCAAGCAAAGGAGGATATTCATGAAGCTGTTGCAAAGAAAAAAAAAAGATCAAATTGAGGAGGATTGCACTCAAAATAAAATTGAAGCATAGGAAAGTTATATGCTTTGAACCAAAAGGTTTAAAAGTATTTTGTAGTTTAAGATTGGGGAGACAATTTTATCTATCACAGGTGCTATGCTAAAGCATGGGGACTTTGTCTGCCTTGGGGTAGGAGGTGATGAAGATTTCTAGGTTTAAAAAAAAATCCAATTTGAAAAAGCCACTGGTTTTCAACAGAAAGTGGAGCAAATAATATAGAAATAGACTCCTGGGAGAAAGAGGCTCCAGATGAGGTAATTCAGAATCTGCCAAGAAACTAGTGTTGGACTGGACAGTGCTCTGACACCTTAGATATGACCAGGAGCTCAAGATAGCATAAGACAAAGATATTAGAGGCAGAAAAGCACACAGAGCTTGAAATTATAAGACAGGAATACCAACAGAAATAAGCAGACGGGCAAAGCTGAACGTTAAGCAAAAGCTTGCATTAATTTGGTCGCAAGCAACCATGACCAAACTGCATGCTGCTGATACCTCTGCCTTGGATGAGTGTTTTCTTAAGAACAAAGGACACTTGCAGAAACAAAGCTGATGTGTGCAGAAGAAATAATAACCATGAGTGCAAATGGCATGTGTTGCCTTCGAGTAGCCACGTGTGAACAACTTCTAGTAGTTGTCAGAACTGTGCTGTAACCCTAAGAGAAAATCAACAGATAAATGGGTAAAATTCTAGGTTTGGGAAAGTCATTTTGGCTTTGTTTAAAAAATATGTTTCTAGATATAAATAATAAACCAGGAAAAACATCTTAGATTGTTCTTTTATTAGATGGTACTGCTAAAGGTATTACAGGTGAAGAGCTCATTATGCATTAAAAAGCTTTTTTAGCTAGACTTCTTTAACCAGGACAGTGATATGTGACAGTGGGAGGCAACCTACAGCATGTGCATTTGAGCAGAATATAGTGGAGCTTAGATTTAGATATGTGCCAGCTCGTCCTCATCATTCCTAATTTATTGGGTGCAGAGTGTGTACAAAAGCCTGATGAACTCTTTGTGTGAACTCTTCAGAATTAAAGTGACCTTAGTTTGACATAGTCTGCTTTACTTCCAAAATGAGTTAGGGTAACTTGAATTAAGGTCATTTTTAAATGTGAAGAAAAATACACACTCGGGCATTTAATATACTTAGTCTGCTTCAAATTAACAGCTGTCATTAATTCGGAGAGCTCTGCAGAGAAGACCTAAAAAGAGAAATTAGAAAACACCACTATTTTAGGGTTTAATGTTCTTTCTTCTGTAAAAGACATGCGATTTGGAGTCTCAATATATTGTAAGAACAAGCAGCAGTATAATATTGATCACTTCTCAGTTATGGTAAGCATGCAGATGATGAAGTCAGCTCCCCTGGAAGTGTTTTGCTATATAGTCTTTTAAACATCAATGCACTGAATAACTTTGACTACATAAGTTGTATTACTCTTGAAATCTATGTGGCTAGACTAGAACCTAGCATCAAGCAACTATACTTTCAATTTTAAGTTTGATTCTTTCTATAGTTCATGTGCAACCATACAAATACGTTGATGAACTACTAAAAATCCAAGAACAAAATGTACAAGAATTTTGTTTCTTTGTTTGCTTTTTCTCTACTCAATTTCTGTACATAATCAACTGTTTGGAAGTGCAGCAAGTGGAGATAATATCAGATATCTTGCTTTTCTTTAGCAAAGTAATCTGTCTTGGATTGGAAAAAAAATGGGACAGCTGTGTAGAATAGCAATGGACTTGTCTTGGGACACCTGCAGAGAATAGCAAAGGACTTGTCTTGATGTGAATAAGGAAACTTAAAATGAGCCTAAAAGGCAGCCAGATATCCACAAAAGTCTCACCAAGTCGCTTTCGGAGGCAGGTGGGTAAGAAGTTTCCTTAACAGTAGTTACCAATTTCTTCTGCATCACGAACTTGCAGGCAGTACCTTCTACAAATATGGAGTAATCTGCAGAACAATTATAAGCCACTGAAAAAAGTGCTGCTTGGCCGATAGCAAGACACTACACCACTTCTCCCAGGAGATAAAGGCCAAGGACTGAGCAGCTGGACTTGCCCATTAAAGAAGCCTGTAGTTTATCTCTGCAAAAAACATGTCTATGCAGCAGGACGCTGATCACAGGACAGCACCCTGCCACCTCCTGGGAATGAATGTGTAGCCACTAGCCATAGAAATTTGACAAATGCTCTCTCATCAAGGGGCAACGCTGATGGCAAAAGCATAGCCCAAATGTACCTGTTTCTTTAAATTAGGTTTAAAACACGAGGAAAAAAAAACACCTTGAAACTTTATGGCTCTTGAGAGGTTTGTGGCAAAGGAAGTGTTGTTAATAATCAATAAGGGGATATATAAAACCTTTCCTTCTATGTTTCCATGGGGGTTTTTTGACCAGTGGCTATCTTGGGAAACATCTAATGCCAAGAAGGGAAGGGCAGCAGTGGCGAAGTGTTGGCTGCTGGTATAAACTTCCTTGGGAGCTTGTTGCTTTAAGTGTCCCCAGGCATGTTGAGGGAAGCCCAAGTTACCCTTAATTAAGGATCCTTCCTATTTTCAACCAAAATTGTAAGAGTCACAGTGTGCAGAACACTTCCCTGAGGCTCCAGATTCCTTCTGGATTCACGGTCTGAGGGCATCAATAACATTTTTCAGGAGATCTAGTGGAGCAAGCTGTTGGCCAAGTTGCTCTAGTGTCACTGTTACAGAAGGATGTACTTCCCTCTCTGTATGGCTAGTGCAGGGAGCAGGGGGAACTGCTCTACTCCTGCTTCCAGCCTTTCCCTTAGCACCTCTGCGTGACATAACGGATCTATTCCTGGCAGGTCTGAATTTATGCTGCAGTGATGAATATTCCTGTTTCTGGGTCAGGAGCAGTAAAATTTGGAAAATAACTTTCATTTTCACAAAGAGATACATAGGCTTCTTGGCACTTCAGCAACCTGCTAGAAAAACATCCCACTCTGGCAGAGCAGGGGTTAGCTGAGAGCGGGAGATGTGCCAGTAGTCTGCACCAACCTAAAAGGAAAACAAGGAGTTAACTGCCAAACCTATCAATCAACCTCTTTAGTAGAGAAGGAGGCTGCCAAGGATACTCAAAGATGTAGAAACGTGGGATCTGGGGAAGAGCAGTCAAATCCAGTATGCAAACCCTGCAATTTACAGGCACTGCTGCAGCAGTAAAGCAGGCTGAGCATAGAAAGAGAATGACAAGTAAGGTGGGTACATATTCATAACCTGAGCAGAGCCTACATCCTGGGGTAAGAATTATCAATTGTGATGGGCAAATCTATATCTATCCATCATCTGTATCACCTATATCTATGCTGCTGTCTGCATCAACCATATATGCCAATCCCTTGCAACGCAGGCACACCTTCAGTGTGAGGGAAGACAATTAGGATGCGTAATGATTCAAATTTAGTGGCTTGTTTCAAATGTATATTTGAAAACAACTGCTGTAGTTGCTACAGAAATGCCATCTAGAAATTGGAATGATTGTGGAGTGAAATGCTATGTGGCTCCAGAAGTAATTACTCTACGAAAAAGTGATTTCCATTAAAATCACGTGAGAGCCTTTGATCTAACTGAAATGTATCTTTTCTGTCCTGAAATGACCCTCTCATTTTTAGTTCTGTGGAGAGTGGGATATTCAAGTTCCACCAGGGTAAATATACATCTGCGACAGAGCTTTAGGCTTTATTAGGAAAAAACAAAAGATTGGTCTTGTTAGGGTATTCCTAAGCGATAGTTCCCAACAAATATGTAGAAAAAAATGGATGAAAATCCACTGTGAGTCACTGAAACTTCATCATTAAACGTGTCTAGTTCCAAAACTGCTGAGCTGACTTTCTTGAGTATGGTTATTTTTTTTAAATCTTACACATATCAGCAAATAAATGAAATTTGAATTTTTTAGGTTGTGCCATTACTGAAATATCCTAACATATCCAAACAGAACATTTTGCATATTTGCAGGATCTGATTTTTTCAACAGTTACGTTGAAAGAAAGAAAACAGACTGCTTTTGTATGAGTGGTGATACTTGGCACTTCAGTAACAAAGGATCTTCTATATGAAAACCAAAAGATTTTATATGAGAAAATTAAGACAAACTGAAAATCAGGGCTAGAATAAGAGTTGATTAAATTAAATGAACATATATAAATATAGATAAACCAGCACTGCCTGTGTATTCAGAGCATGTGCTTACTGGAGAAGTGGTTTCATGCTCTGCTGGTGATCTATATGCGGTGCTGGGTGTGTATATAGGATTTTGCTGGAGTATCTGCAAGGTCCAGTTGATCCTCATCCACCAAAACCCCAAAAGGCAGTAACAGCCATGGGACCTTGGTGGATCTCCACATACGGAGCCTATGCAGCATAATTTGCTAGCGAAGGGATGAGCTGTAGTGCCAAGAATATGCTAAAGATGCTGCAGCGTATCTCATTTGTTACTGCTGCTGCTGCTGTCTTCTCAAGGATATCAAAATGCCTGTCAGCACCTGGATGAGAATCAGCTGACTCAGATTCAATCTGGCCCAAATTAAAATGATGATGGCTGGAGCGGGGAAAGCGTTCAAAACTGGGGTAACATCTTTACCCATCGGTGACAGCATCTTCAGACACTCATTTAACTACTACAGCACCTCAAGTTTCTATTTTTTGTCACTGAGTGATCAGGGTGGTTGATGGCAAAAAGGACCCTCTCTTTTCCCAAGCTTAACTCCTCTTCCTGGTGCAAATCTGTCCATTGCAATCTACATACCCTGTCCTGGAAAGGGGAATTACTTGTCGCTCGCTGAACCTCCGGGTAAGCGCGTAAAGGACGTGGAGACTTCAGCTTGGGCAAAATGAGACAGCCCTCTTCCATAGGAGCAGCCTCTTGGCCCCCTCATGATTTGCAGGTTATTTCCTCACTGTATCTAAGTCTTGTTTCTGGTCTTCAAAGCAATAAAGACCCAGCTTCCCCAGAGACTGCTTCTTTCATGATGAAAACACAGGTACTCCTCTGAAGCAAGAAGTTATCACACAGATCAGGATAATGCAAATATAAAAGTGAAAATCCAGAGGAAGTCCCTTAATCGAAGAGTTCATTGATAGAACTTCAACCTACAAAACATCAAGATAATTCCAGTAAGCATTCCCACAACTTTGCAGATGAATAATCCGGGCGGTTTGTACCCCTGTCAAGGCTAAGCCACATTCTGGCTGGATCTGCCGGGTGTTCACATTCTCTGTCCTCCAGTGCACCACCTCAGGAGACTGGAAATTTCCCAGAGCTATCTGCTTTAGTGTACGGGTATAAAATCCCGTCTTACAGAAGGAAATTCACTATTAACCCATGACAGCGTGTGCTGCACCAGCAGGCAGCCCACAGTGCCAGGAGAGGATTTTGATAGCCCCTGTGAAAGATGGTAGCCGGGATGGCTGCCACCAGAACAATTCCAGCAGCCTGCAGCCTTGGCAGAAGAACGCTGCCAGAAGAGGCTGGGTATCACAGAAATTATCCTGGCAGAATAGATAGAGTTTGTGATTCATTAAGATTAGCACTTCTACTCTCCACTCTCCCCACTTTCAGGCACATAAAATAGAGCCTTCTTTTTGATAAGCATTTCCTTCCAGAGCTAAAGCACTCAAAAGCACTGCACATGGTAAATATATATATTTAAAGAGAGCTATCATCAACTTGTAAGTCACAATACAGTTAGGGAATGCGTAGCTGTATCTATTTATGACAAGATTGGCAGCAAAAAGTGGGGGGGGGGAGAAAAATAAGAAAAAAAATAAAAGACTCCTTCCAGGCAGCTCGCTTGCTTTGTGTACATATTTAGATTTTTATTTATTTATTTCGTTGAGCCATGTAAAACCAGTTTGCGAACAGGCAGAAAGCCCAAGTTTCCTCGGGTAGGCTGCCGGGGCTTCAGGCCCGAGCGGCACAAGGC
>VWZY01002146.1:138269-156388 GCA_013399075.1 Chloroceryle aenea | reverse complement strand
TTTTCATCCCGCTGCGGGGAATGTAGGTCAGAAACTCCTCAGCCTGCCCGTATCCCTCGGCCCCCGTAACCCCGCCGGTCCTGCCCGCTCCCCGGGGCCCAGCCCCAGCCCCGCCGCATGTTTACATCGCTCGGGAGGGCGTTGGGAGAGCATTCGCTGCAAACGTTGCTCTCCTCATCCCTGGGTAAAATGGAAGACAAAAGCATTGATCTGAACTTGCCATTTCAGGGTGCTTTTTGCTGGTTGGTTTTGTTTTGTGTTCTGTTGGGTTTTTTTGCGGTTTTGTTTTTTTATTCTTTATTTTTTTTTCCGAAGTAACTCAGCATAACCTTTAAATAATATAAAAATGATTCAGTTGATGGGAAGAGAAAAAAAAATCTAGACTTTATTTTTAGTAAGTTAACTTCCTTCTCTATTAGCGGAAAACTTTGGGTATGTTTGTGATGGGCAAGAGAAGAAACAAGGCTCAGAGAGCGGCCAGTTGTGCAAGCTCAGTGTTCTTACAACAATACCCTTTGTTACTGGAAATTCCTTGGGAGTTATTAAAATGGAAAGAAGTTTAAACATCGAAGTTATCTGTTAGGTTTTGGGGGGTTGGTTTATTTGGGTTTTTAAAATCTGTTTACTTTTTGTGTGTCTGCTGCTGAGGTCTGGGGTAGATCCGGGTAACCCGGTGCCAGCCCACCCAAGGTTCCTCTGGCTTCCCAGGGGTCTGCACTGGTCTCTCCAGCAGTGGGACCAAGGGCCTTGCTTGACCTACCCAGTTCTGCACTGTGGTTTTGCCCTTCAGTTCTTGCGTCTTTTCTTCTTAACAGATTTCACAATCCAGTATTTGGCCATTGTTGTTTACTGCTTTGGGTTTTGTTTAGCTGAGTACAGTAATTTTTGAGAGGAAGTATTTACCTGTAACCATGTGTGAAGAGAGAGTGGCTCGTTTAAAGTACTCCACAGTAGCTGTATTGTTACTAGTTTGTGCAGTTAAAACTACACCGCACAGTGTTTGCTTCTATTTTAACTAATTTTCTTTTCCCTTATTACCAAATACAGTGAGCAGAAGGAGTTTGCTTCAGAACTCTCTTTCTCCCTTTGTTAGGGTGTAAAAATGAAACGCTGCTGGAGCCGTGGAGCTCAGGTGTTCAGTTCCTCGGTGTATTTATCACCCAAAAGCTCTGGAAGGATAGGGCTTCTGTAACTAGGAGTAGAAATTGATCATCATTGATGTACTGCTGGGAAAGACCAGGATTCGCTTAGTGTGGAGGAGGATCAATAGTATGTGATACTACACACATAACTGACTTATTAGAAGCAGTATTTGCTTTACTGGCAGTGAAAGCTGATGTGTAATCTGTTCATATGACACAGAGCAACTGAAAACTAAAGAAATATGCTGTGGAGCTCTTATTTCTGATAGATACTTGCATTTTTGAGCCAGTTTTCCTGGTTTGTGTTAAGTGGCCTTAACAGCACATACTCCAAACTTCAGGACAGCGAGAATGGAACTGTTTGAAGTAGTGACAGGAAAAAACCCCTCAGGTTTGACTTGTAAAGGTGGTGTTACAACCTTGATCCCACACATGAAGCGTATGGTATTTGTGGATCAAGGACATGCTAAGGTCTCTGAAAGAACAATGAAGGGTAAAGCAGCTTCCACTGATAACTTACTAGTTCATGAAGTGTAATTTGAGATCTCCTTTACTATCTGGTCAGCGCAGTAAATGCTGTTCACTTAACCGTGACCCTTGGATTCTGGTTTATTTTAGCTTTCCATCTCCATTCACATGTCTGCACTCAGCCTATGACAAGGAAGAAAATCGCTTGTATGCGAACACCAGCAGTAGAAAGGAGCAAATGTTTTGGAGTATTTCTAGGCAGAACTTGGGGGTGAATGAAATCTGAATGCTGGTTGAGTTTCTGAAGCTGAGCCACCAAAAAAGTGAATCAGGCTTGTATGAGGGGAGGGCAAGGAACAAGTGTTTCCAGAAGATGGAAAGCTTCCGTGTGGTCTGTTAGGGTTGCTTTCTGGGTTTGTTGCCTGTGGGCTTCTGTTAGGGTTCTCCTAATATGCAGTGGCAGATGATTTGGAGGACCAAAATAAGAAGTGATCATTAAATGAAGAGAAGCTTAAGGAATCTGTACCCATTTTAAACTCCGTGCTTGTGCTGAATGGGTTCATGATTTTCCACAGGGCACAGGAGCCTTCAAATCCCGTGGGTCCTTTAGAATAATAATTTAAGTATTTTTCATTTGAAATCTGAAGAGACAGAATTGACAGATGCCTTAAATTTCTCTAAGTTTGATAGTTCATCCTAATACTAATTTTTCATGTTTGTTTTTCTCTTCCAGCTGCTCAATTTACTGTAGTTGAGAAAGGTTTCAAAAGAAATTAAAAATGTCAACACGTAGTAAATTACATTAAAAAAAAAGAGACTTAACTCGTTGCAATTAATGTAGGAAAATGCTAGCTTTATTAATATTCATTGTCTTGGAATCATTTGTAAAAGTAGCACAGGAAAGAAACATTACTACAATGCATCTCTGAGTTTAAAGAAGGTCCCAGTATTCAAGTGAATCTGTTACTCTCAAGCTCATCATTGATTTTATGTGAAACAGGAATGATTTAACTTTACTGGAATTATTTTATAAATGTGGGATGAATGTCAGCCCTGCAAATTGTAAAGTTTGTAGAAAGTTTTGTGGTTTGTTTTTCTTTGTGTTACTTGCCAGTACAGATTTTTTAAGTAGTTCCTGTGTATGGATCTGAATTATTTGCCCCTTCAGATTCGCTGCCGTATGCGTGAAGTCTGTTTAGAAGTTAATAGTAACTTCACTTGGTGTTTTACTTGTGGGGTTTTGTTTGCTTGTTTTTCTGGATTCAGGAATGCTTAACTATGATATTCTCTGTTTCTTTTTAATCACCAAACTGGATTAGAGACCAGGTGATTAGAATACACTCTTTGGTGACTGGAAGATCTGAATACTTTCTCTTCTTCCAATAGATCTTGAAACCACACAGGCTTGGCTTCTGAGTTGTGTTACTCAGGATTCCTTGCTGCTTCTTCTGTAGAAATATGTAAACTGCTTTAAAATGTATGTTTAAATGATGCATGATTTTTCAAAACACCTCATCTTATCTGGTAGACAGATCTGCAGCTTCCAGTGCATGAGGAATTTATTAATCTAACAGGACTTTACTAACTGCCACTCCTGTGGTCTTTAAACAGCAAAGTACAGCGTGTGTGATGTGTATTCTGCATGTGAGCTTTATGTTCATTCACTCCTCCTCCTCAGAGTGTTCCCACTACAGTATCTTTAGTATGTTCCTATTATAGTCAACTCTTCCTTTTTTTAACTCTTAGAACTATTCTGTAAGTAGTGCTCATTTGAAATGTGCTTGACAGGAAGATGCAGCCTTCTTCATTTTCCTTTGCCAATAGATTTTAAACTCCTCAGGGGACATTCCTTAGAACTGAGATTTTTTTTTTCTGGGTCATTTTGCTGTATTTACTGAGGACCAAAAGTTTGTTTCTCTCAAAGACTCGATGAGACAAAGCTCTGTCACTGCTGACCTTGATTAGACTGAAATCGGTGAAGTAGAGGTGAAAAGCTCCATGGCCATTGCTATTCCAAGCTTGCTGATTCCCTGTTGCTTTTCCAGAGACCCTTGTTTCAGTGTTTTTGATCTGAGTGTAGTTCTGTTCCAGCAGCTGTTGTCTTTTTTTTTCCTCTCACTGTGTTTATGCTCTCTGATTTTGAAATGGAAAGCTTTTGGAGCCTTGCTTACACACTTTAGAGAATCAGCTGAAGTATGTATTGTATGAAGAGTAATTAACAGCTATATTCCAGTGATGCTGGAAAGGACTGTGTGGATAACCTCTCCAAACAATGTATTTAAGCTTCTTTTCATGTATTTTTGGGCTTGTATTGTCTCACTGTTGATCAGTTAGTTTTCAGCAATAAGAACTCCATCATCTGTAGTAGTTACTACTTGCTGAAGAAATACCTAGTTTCTTTTGCTCTATTCACCCATGTGAGACACCCAGTGTGAACCATCTGAAAATTGCACATGAATTAAAAAGTGAAATGCTTATTCACATCTTGGACTAGCAAAGAGAGAGGCTATCAGTAAATGACAGCCACATGGTAGCATAACAAAAGGTCAGAAGGACCTCCAAGTGATAAATTAGTGTATGTATTTAGTTGTTGTAGTTAGGCCTTTATTACAGGCTCAGACTGCTTTACAGACAGAACACTTTGACTGACTTGACATTCCCTTGCTGCTGGGACTCTTCAGTGTTGTTCATTCACCAGTACATCCCCATTTATAGAAGTGACACAATCAAAAGTTATATTATGAAAAATACTCAGATTTCTCCTATTTTTGGCAAGTCACATCACTTCTTAGTGTAATTAAGGCTGTGTCTGTGCTGCAAAAATCAACCATCTCCTTGGTGCAGGGAGCAGAATGCGGACAGAGAAGGAAGTGGAAAATCTGTGAGGATGCAGCGTTGCAATTCAAAACACCAGTGGAGAGCTGTGCTCCACGCTGCAGGTCAGGCTGTCACGGAGTCTTCTCCAGTTAGTCAAGTTCCTTGGAATGGACACTTCTCTCCTTTGCACAGAGGTGTGGAAAGGTCTTTGGATGGCTGTCAGATTTTGTGTGTTTTGCCTGCATCCCTACTACAGGCATCATGGAGGACTTGTTTACCCAGAAACTATATATTATTTTTTCTTAACTGCAGCAGTGGCTCTAGTAAAGGATATTGTCTCTGCTACACAGCAGATGGGTTCAGAACCAGATCCAAGTAAAGTGTATTTTTTTGATTTTAATCAGTGCTCTGGTCACTGAAGCTTGCAGTTTTTGATGTTAGGAACCTTGAGTCAGGAATCTTTTTTCCTCTAAACTTGTGAAACTTAGGGCTAGAACTTGGCAGAGCCTGCCCTGCAGTGCTGCTCTCAAGCTTTGTCTTTGTTACAGGTGCAAGATGTTATTGCATGAGCATTTCACTCGGCTGCAGTTCTGCTTTTCTGTCCCCTGCTGCTTTTTTCCTGCCTCTGTGCCCTCGAGTGTGCTGGAGAACTATTTATGAGACAACAAGGTGAACTGAATTTGAGATTGATCTAGGTTAAAAATAACCCTGCAGAAAAGGGAAAGCAGAAGGGACTTCAGTTAACCTGGATCAGCTTCCTGATCCAGTTGACTGGAGCAGTGCTAAGAGCTGTGCCAGTGCAGGTGGTGAGACTGGATAGCAGGCACAAAGGAGGGGCTGCCTGACCTACTCCCGGGCTGTGGTTTCACGTTGTACTGCAAGTTTTTACCTACTGTACACAGTTTCTGTGCTGTGAGGCAGAAATGCTTCGTAGGAAACAGGAGAGAGGACAAAGTAGCAGTGCTGTGAGGAGGTAAGTGAGAAATGTGTTGTCTTAGGGGCTGCAAAACTAAAAATATATTACTTTTTTCCCCTTTTATTTTTATTCCCCACCCTCCTCCCCCTGTTATGGTTGGGAAAGGATTGCACACATTCCTCTGTGTAATTTTATCTCTTTGAGTTATCCCGGTGTTCAGGAGGGTAGCCATGAATCAGGACCCCATTTTATCTGTACAAATACAAACCAGTTTATTCTCTGAACCCCCCAGTGTTGTGCTTTGGATAATAAGGTGCATACAGACAGGTGGGAAATAGAAGATGAAAGCAGGACTATTAGCCTGTGTAGCAGGAGAACTGGGATGAAGCATTTTGAGGGTATGTTTGCAGGGAGGCAGAAGGAAGATAGCCCTGCCAGTGGTGGGTAAAGGACAGTCTCTGGTGCTCACCCGAGCCTGTTTCTTTGGCATCCCACTTGCTGTCCCTTCAGCCACACAGCAGCAGAATAACGTCCACTAAGAGTAAGGTTTCAGAAAACAGCTGAGCCCATCTGGTGGTTTATACTGTTGAAAACAGTTTGGTTTTATTCCTACACCCTTCATGGGTGACAATTGGAGTGGTTTTCTGATCCATCGATAAGCTGGTTTACACAGGCAGAAAAATGGTGGATTTATCTCTTTGAGTTTCCTAGAATTACTTTGCTCACCAATAAACTGAGGTGTCAGATGGCAAGAGACAGATTCAAGGGAGGTTTTAAAAGCACTGGTGGCAACAAAAGGGTGAGGTGGCAAGAAGGAGCCGTCGCTTGACTTCTAGTTGAGCTTTTAGATTAACTCCAGAGTTTCCTAACACCTCACCCTGCTAACTTCTTGGAAAAATGATTATTCCAAACTACCCCTTTGCTGTCTGCCTTCATTTATATAATGAATTACTTCAGGGCTTGAACTTTGTAGGGAGATACATTAGCACCTAGGAGTTGGACTTGGCTTTTTCAAGCTTAGAGTTATATGTAGGTAGAGTAACCTAGAGCAAAACATTGCTCCTTGTCATCTCCCCACTCAAATGGATCTTTAAGACAATACTATTTTAGAAGAGGTTTAAGTTTTTCTTCTTTTTTTTTCTACTTTATTTAGTTTTAGTTCTCTTTTTGTCAATTTGGTATTCAAACTAAGAAATGGACCAAAGATTTTATTTCATTCCATCACTTCCTCACTCGTTAAACTATTTCCTGCTTTTCCTGCCCAGAGGCTTTAATCTGTAATCTCAGAGGCTTGCTAGCTTGTGATCTCTAGTGAGTTCTGGTATATATTGCTAGGTGCACGTGTAGTAAGGCTTAGGCTGTGTGGGTTGCTTAACATTTCACTGTGTAGTAACGGTGTGGAAGCACCTTGTTCTTTTGGGGTATTTTGGGTGGGTTTTTATTTGTTTTTTTCAAAAAGCCCCATTTTTTTATAACTTCAGACTAAACAACCAGTTTGGTTTTGGTGTTCCTCTACGTTGGGTTATCTGTAGTTTGGAGGGGTTTAAAAATCTTTCAGGAAATCATAGAGGTAATATAAATATACTCTACATGGCAGAGATAAATGGGCCCCCAGACTCTCTCGTGGCTGTTCTCTACCAGAGAATGGCATTTTGAGCCAAGCTCTCCCCTTAGGAAGGGCAGAGAATTGGTGTTCTACCTTGAGCTGACTGTTTCTTCTGAGAAATGTGCTATCTGTGCCTAGGCTAACAGTGAAATAGTAAAACATCTGACTTGTGAAGTTAACAGGCCTAGAAACTTCTCCATCAACACATGGTTTGATGAATTGTTTAAACAGAGGACATCAAAACTTTTTGTTTCTTTAATTTCATTGAAGTGAAGCTGCTTCTAGCAGGTATGCACTTACTAACCTATTGCACTTCTGTGTAAACCCAGAGACTTCCACAGCTGCAGTGTGGTTCTAGAAGTTAAACCAAAGGAAACTGCATTTCTGGCATCAAGAGGGAAACTTTAAAGACAAAAAAGATCTGTTATTTTGCCTGTGCCCTGAATCCATTTGCTCTTCCCTTTGTGAAGTGACATAATTAAGGGTGTATGTACTCAGATACATCAGTAGGTGCATTGTAATAATAATTAAGGTTAGTTTTGATTACCGTGGTGTTAGGCAGCTTGAAATTCTTTGTTTGTCTTGTAGCAGATAACAGTAATAGGTTTATTGTATATTTAATTTCTAACTGTTAAGCATATGATGATCTAACCTTACTTTGTAAAGGGGGAAAATGTGACTTAAATGCACCAAAGTCTATCATTAAGATGAAGTTTTTAATGCAAATTACCTGTATTCAAGCATTTTATTAACTGATCCATTTATTAATGTGGAGCCTGGAGGTTTTAATCAGGGTTTCTCATTGAAAAACAGGGTAGGTGGTGAGAGAGAGCGAGAGCAAAAGCATGACATAGCTAAAATTATGCTAAACCAGTAGGAAAGATCATGGTATTTCCTTCTAACGTGGCACTGTGGTGAAAGGAGATGTGTTTTGATTGATTTGTTGACGAATTTTCTATCAGGTGTTTTTAAAAATTCAGTGCCTCAGTCACACATTTGGTCCCTGTGAAAACATCTGCAGTGAGAAGGAAGGGGGGGTCTCGATGAAATCCAGGCCTGTGCATGCCCTGCAGCTCCCAGCACTGGTACTCTGCCTTGCTCTCAGGGGTTAAACAGCCTGGAGCAGCAGACTGCAACACAGCATTCCTTGGTCAAGCTGATGTCTCTCCCTTGGCTTAAAAATCTACATTGTAGTGGTACCTGGTTATGTGTGCTGAACCTCAGAGTGAAACAAGGTGCTAGATCATTTAGCTTAATTTAAGGGTTTATATGAAGATCAAACTGCAAACCAGAATAAGTTTTGCAATTAGTTTGAGTTTACAGCAGCTCCATGGGACGTGGGATTGCCTGGGAGGTTCAGGGTGTGTAGTGCTTTGTGAAGGTTCTTGTTCCTATGTACAGTAGCAGATTCAATCAAACAGGAATATTTTTTAAAGACTTATTTACTTCTTTAATTGGATGGTGTTTATATTGGTATCAGAACGTTGTTCCCTTCAGAAGACTTGGGGGGTTTTGGTGGTAGTGGTTTGGGGGGGGTGTTTTGTTCTATTTTAAGTGGATGCTTGAAATGATGCCATTTCTTACAAACAAAAAAACAACAAAACATTTGCTAAGTAATTAGCAGGAATATAGAACATCATTGGCCAAATAATTGTTGTGCTTTTCAACCGTAGGACACTGTTGTATGATCAGTTATAGCAATCATTACTTGTTGGTATTATTTAAGATGATTTTTCAGGACCTCTTTTAGAAATAATTTTGTAATTTCTGCTGGGCAAGAGCTTTATTTTTGGGAGTAGAACCTGACTTTTGCTGATATTTTTTTTGAGGGGGTAGGAGGAACAGCACAAAATGAAAAAAGCAAAAGTAACACCTCAAAACCTGTTTGTATTGTCTCCAGCTTGAAGTTTGAAGGTGTAATTAGGAAACTTTTTTTCAGCTTGTTGCTTGCAGAGCAGTTACATGATCAATTTTCTTTGGCAGTAAAACTGACTTGAAAAATTCCTGCCTGATCACCCCTGCTGCTCTGCTCTCCAATTTGCTGCTGCTCCTGTGCAGATACAGCTGGCTGAGGACTGCTGAAGTGTCACCCAAAGGGTTAAAACCCTTGCTCCCACACAGCTCTGCTGTTTTAACCCGATGATTTCATGGACCTACCTTAAAGTATGGCTTCACCTGGCTTTGGACTGATCCAGAGGAGAGGGGTGAAAGGTCTGAAGTGGAGAAAATGCACTAAGCATTACACTGAAGTGATGAAGAAGATGCTGGCATCACCCAGTGTGATCTAAGCTTTGGGATCTGTGACCCTGAGATGGTTTTTATTTTTGAGGGGCTCTCTGGAACCTTCTCTTCAACCAGAGATGCTCCTGCCTGACTGCTGCAACATTCTGCATCACCATGCTGTTCCCAAATACTGTCAACAGTAGTTGTCCCCTTTTTGCTTGCTACTGAGACTAAGATAATATTCCTAACACTTTAGTTCTGTAAAATGGGATTGCTCTGATGACCATGAGGACAAACTTTATTTGACAAAATTCTCCAAGGGATCACTGTCCTTCTTAATGTTTTTAATTGCTCCCAAATGTGCTCAAGTATTTGTTAGGACAAATAAAACTGGAAGATGACTAATACGTGCACACTCATTTTAGATACAGCATGTGAGTGGGGAGTAACAGGAGGAAGAAGAGCCATGCAGTTCTGAGCAGTAGCACAATGAGAGATGGGAAAGCAGCAGATCCTGGAGCTAGCCTGCGTGGTCCACTAAGGCCAGAGGTGCAAGCACTGCTCATTTAGTATGATCTTCAACAAGCAAAACGAAGGCATCTCTTGCATTTGCCTTTTATGTAGTTGAACTGAATTTTCCACTTAATGGTGAAGATACTGATTTGCTGCAGGATGTATTTTTTTCATTTGAAGTGAAAATAACTGCCCTTTCTTCCAAAGGATAACTCGTAGTGGTTCTGCCTTTCTTTGCATGAGAATAATCCCAAACACAAAATAGAAGTTGGCTGGTTTTCCACAGCTCTATTCAAAACATTGTAATTTTCTCTACCAACTAAATTGACTCATTCATTTCTACTAATGCATACAAACTGACTTGTTCTGCTGCCAGGCTTGTTAAGAGGACTTGCCCAAAGCACTGTGGCTAGGAAATCAGAGTAGTAGGTAAGGTTCATCTGGACAGGCTGCTGGACCATCTGCTCTAGACTGTGCTTTTGCCAGGAAAGGTTGGACCAGTTGATCCCAAAGGTCCCCTCCAGTGTGGTATTGTCGTGTTATGGAGAAGCTGAGCAAGTTTGGAGCTTGAGATTGTCTGTTCCTTGCCCAGCACTCGAGAGGGATTCCCAGATAGTGACTGCAAGCTGGGGAGGAGAGACCAGATGTGTTGATGAGAGAGCAGTGGGGAGAACTGGTATGGCTCTCAGACTGGTGGTGCTCTGATTGCCTGAAGAGGGCAAGAGTTGTATGAAAAGCAGTTCTGGTTTCTTGATGAATGTACATTTAATCATGGGGGAAAAAAGAAAAACAAAACAGGTTTGGGGTAAATGTTTGCTGCAGTTGCAAAAGAGGAGAATATCTTGAGTATTGTGAGAGTAGGACATGATGTTGGGAGTATTCAGAGATTCAAAATTAGTAGTAAATACTGATGAAGGAAGACTCAAGAGAATAATTTAGTTCCTATGAAGTATTTACTAATGATATAAGTACAGCAATAGCATTATAGCATGAGCAATATTTTTCTTCTTCCAGAGTACAGAACTACACTAGTGTTACATGTAAAAAAAAAAACAAATAAACACAAAACAACAACAATCCCCCAACAAACAAAAACACACAAAACCCCCTCCACCAAACAACAACAAACACCCAAACAAACAAAAACCCACAAAACCTGACACATGTAAAAGCCCAGTGTTTCTTTATTGGTAATAAGGAACATTACCTTCTTGCTGTGGTAGAAAAAAGGTCTGGTAATCCTCTGTTACATAAATCTCTTGATGCTGCTCTTCATTGGGAGCCTTGCTGACAAGAGGCTATTGGGCCTTTATTTGCGCTCCAAGCATCCGACGCAAGGGGAAATCTCCCTGTTTGTGGTTACATCAAGAATTACTGAATTAAAAGGTAGCATTACATTTTTTTTTCTGGTGTTTTGTCATATGGCAGAGCATATTCTCTCATGAAAGATTAAAATGCAGATGCTGCTGACATCTGTTACTCTTTGGGAGGTTCTTGTTTCATTACGTATTTGGAGGAGGGTTATCCAAGTCGTAATTACTTGTCTGCTGCAGCAGCAACAACTTTGCTTTATCCTCCTCAGAGAAGACAATCTGGAACCCAAAATGAAAACAATACTTCATTTTTATAGAAGTCTGCTGGTACTGGTGTGATTTTTGTGATCTTCATGCAGTTGTCACAGCGTTGGATGATTTAGAACCAAACTTAAGGGGACTGCTATGTGGAGTACAAAAACACAGTGCTTAGAATTAGACATTGTTGCCATCTAAAAAGTACTTCTAGGTAATTATTCTTAAGGACAGAATTCATATGTATATGACAATATAGAGTGTGTATCTATAGATGGAATTCACTGTCTGATGGAAAGAAAGTTTCTAAACAAGGGGAAGACAAAATTCCCCCCCTCCCAGTGTTATTTCAGGTTGCAGAAAGTGAGGAGAAGGATAACAGCATTATTACAACAAACAGAAGTGTGCTCCAGGTAACAACAAAGGTTTGTAAACCTTTCATTCTATTCTGACAAATGCAGGGTTGATGTGTGATATATGTTTGAGTTCAAGCTAGAAAAATAGGAAGACATGGTACTTAATACATCAGCAGCACAGACTGAAGCATTCATGTATTAATAATTTAAAATCCTATAAAGTACATTAATATTTTGTGGAGTTATGTGAAATACTCTAAGAAATCAGAATTTTTTTACAAGTATGTGCAGAAAAGAGCAGAGGTGACAGCCAGTTATTATTCCATTCACATCTTAGGCATCATTTGTGCCAAAGCAACCAGAATAAGAAGCCTGTTTCAAGGGAAGGTCTTGAAATAGGTTGTGTGGCTTTCTGTGTGTTTGAGGTGGTTTTGTTCTGGTTTGGTTTTTGTTGGTTTTGGGGTTTTTTTTGGGTTGGTGGTTGGGTTTTTTGGGTTTGATTTTATAGTCAGAGGTATTTGTTCATTTATATGAAAGGAAACAAAGTATTTGAAATATTTGCTGTCACAGAGGGGTTTTTATGTTTTCATTTGAATCTCAGAAGGTATTGATACTGTTATTACAAACAACAGTAATTGAGATCACAAGATAATGGCAGATATGTTAACTCATAGCCTGTTCACAGGGAGGCATTGGCAGCCTGGTGGTGCTGGGGAGTTTCATTTTGTAATCTGAGTGTTCTGCTTAAGGGTAGAAAAAATTTGGATGTTCAAAGTTGAAGGAAAAAAAAATAAAATCATTTATGGGTAAGAGCCCCCTGTGCTTCTCTTCTATTGCCACTTGTTGATACTAGTGTGCCACAATTAATTTCTCTCTTTCTTACCTCAGTGCCCTTTTTAGCCTTTTAACAAAAGGATTTTTAAGAAGTCATTTCCACTTGAAGAAACTGCAAATCTTTTTTACGAAGGAGCTGAATATTCTGGTGTTCTCTCAGTGGAAGTACAACATTTTCCTTAATTCCAGCTGCATGATGCAGTATTACTCGGGCAGTTATTAACAGAGAGAGACTGGCTTAGGAACAAATTATTCTGAGTATCAAGACAGCTTGTCTTAATTCAGTGTTTCTATTTTAGTGCATGTAGCAACGTCAAAAATGTGAATATCTTTATTGAAGAATATTTTGCTGTTCTTTCTCTTAAGTGGTTTTAATCACAAGCACTATTAGTATTCTCACTAAAAGAAAATATGTTAAATTTGGGATGTATCTTTCCTGCCAACAGGTGTTTATACACCATATGGCTGCCTCTTTCCATTTTGTCTTCTAAAATCTCATATAGAGATTGCCACAGGCTGCTGAGATTGCCACTCTTACTGAACTTGGACTCAAATCCTACACGTATTCAGGTAGCTGGGAAGACTTTTCCAGTTTTTCTAGAAGAGAACATGTACATCTTCCACTCTACATCACCTTGTTTCAACTTTTAGCTCTGTATTTCAAGAAGATATTTTAATCTCCTACTTCAGGACAACAGGGAAGTTTTAAATAGCAAACACAGGTGTCTATTTCAGATTTAAGAATTTTCATTTTAGTACTTTTAACTACTAGATTTCAGTTAAAATTTGCTTTGTTAAACATGATTTCAGTCTGCTTTTCAGTATCTTAATTGGATGAGAATAGGGTTGTTCAGACCATTGGAGATACATTTCTTTTGTAATATCTGTAATATTCTGAGTTGGATCATTTTTTTCCTGAAAGCAAAGGACAGCAATACAGTTTTCTTGGTAAAGAACACAAAGAAGTCCACCAAAACTCAACCCAATCTTTTCTAACAAACAAAAACCCCCAGCCAAGCAGCACCCTGGTGAACTATCTCAGGAGGGAGACCTGTAGCACTTGAAGAGTGTATCTGAATGTTGCCTGGTCCGTGTCTTTGTGAGGGGAGTGGAAGACACAGCTAGAAAGGCCTCTGTCATGGCCTGTGAAAAACACAGCCTGGTAATTTTTTGGCTGAGCGTGGCTAAAGAAGCCTTTTCATGTGGACTTCTCAGGCTCATTTCCTCTTGGCAGAGGTGGGGTTTTGTACAATTTGTTACTTCAGTAAAATAAAATGTGAGTCTTGTACGGATACATCCCTTTCCTTTCCTGGACAGTTAAATACTCATGGATACTTCCCTGATGGAAATCTCAGGGTCTGTCATCACCATACCCAGTGTGTCAGTTTACTTTGCAAAACCAATCCTTTCTTGCTGCTAAGAAAGCTTGCAATTCTGAGATGATTTTATAAACTTAAAAAATATTCTGGCACAACACCTCCCCTTTTCTTAGACCTTTATTGTCCATGAGTAAAGCATCAGCTTAAAAATGAACTATCATGGTTGTAGAGCCCTGATAACAATGGAAGGATTTCTTGTTTGGGCATTAAAATCATGAGGGGAGAGGGAAGGGTTTTATTCAGGATTTGGATTTGTTTCTCTTATTCCTGTGTATTCTTTTTGAACGTTTCAGATGTAGTTGGCATACAAACACCTGCTCCACCTATTGTGGCACTTTTTTCCCCCTTTATTCTGTCTTTTCTATTTAGATTTGGTTTGGCCAGATTAGTTTTATGTCTCCATTACATTTTTGGGGGGTTCTTTTGTTTGTTGGAATTTACACAGTTGCACACACATCATTTCAAACTATTTTCTATTTAAGTTCTATGTGAAACCAGAAGTTGGGGAATACAATAGATAGAGAATAAAATGAAACCATAGTTTCCTCCTCACTTCTGTTCTTACCATTCTAATTGCTTTTGTGGAACAAAGAATAATCCTCTCATGGAGTATTGGACCAGCTTTCTTCATTACAAAGTAAGGAGTCAGGGAGCCTTGAAACCTTAGCAGTGTTGACAAGACAGATTTCTTAAGCTCACCTGCTGCAACTTTGTGTTATTCCTTTGTTTGTTACGGCTCGGGGAACTGTAAGAGTGTGTGTCTGTGACTGTAGAGGTTCTGGGTGCTATACAGAACCATGGTGCAGCTGTAAGGATCAGGAATAAATCTGAAAAGAAGGCAAGGAGATCAGCAAAACTGTTTGTCATCAGAAATAGGAAAGGAAGAAGCTGTTCTTCTGTTTGAAAACTTTTCAGAGAGAGAGAGACCTCCATAGCTGGTGTGACAGAGGTTTACAGGAGGATGTGCTGCTGAACCACCTCTTTACATGATGCCACAAGGCAATTCTTGGCTTTTAGGTTTCTCTGTTAAAAACCTGTAGGTGGTTGTAATCAAAATAGGAAAGAAAAGCAAAGCTGTAAAATCAAACTTGAAAATGCAGAATTCAGATTTCCTGAGTGGCTGGATTTTAGCTCCCTTGCACCTCTGTGCTGCAAGAGGGATAATTGCATGGTGATATACTTCCCCAGCCCCAAAGAGTCTTGCACAGGACATGGAGCAGTGCTAATTAAGCAAGTTTTAGTTATTTTTCCTTATTTTTTTCAGAGCATATCTATCTGCCTTTTTTATTGTGCATTATTCTGTTCCTTGGGAGCTTTTTTTACAGAAAACAGCATACAGCTGGTTTACAAACACTGAATTTACCTGTACAACCTCCTGCCAAAATCAGGAGGTTTTCATATTACCATTTGACAAGGAGGGGACTAAGACACAGAGATGAAGGTAGAATGTTTCCTTTTATTTGGGAGCCCTGTTTGATGTGATACAGGCTTTCTTGGGGCACAGAATCCGTGCGTTTTATAAGGAGAACAGAAACGTGTCAGGCTGTACTAGCAGAGCATGAAAATTGTAGATACGTTTTGGCTCCTCTCCAAGGTCAAACCACAGTATTTGTTGACCTTCCTACTTAGGCTTGATGCACTGAAAATCTGGGCTGTTAAACTTGGGAGTCATATGATTGTCTAAATCCTTACTTCTCAGTCGCGATGTTCCAGAAAAACAAGGCAGAGGCAACGCAATCAGGCTTAACAGTCCAATTGCTTTTAACCATTTCTGAGTATCTCTTGGGGAAACTACAGCTTTTAGGAAGCACTATTAGGGTTTTTTTTTAAATTACTGGCACTATTAAGCACCTTTCATCCAAAAACTGGCAAGCAACTGGAAATATTTATTAAATAATTAGCTTTTTGAAGACTTAGGCACGGAGCAGTACAGTGAAGGAACTTATAATTACCACAGGCTTGTAGTAACACTTCTAGTAACTTAAAATAATGTGTATCTTCATTTTTCACCAGTCGTGCACTTAAATTGGCAAGTCTGTTCCAGAGAGAAAAGCCTATCTTGTTTTATGTCAATTAGTGTATCAATTTACTTCACGTTCTCAAAGTGCTTATTAATTTTAGCTCAAAATAGATCAAATGTACCACATGTGACTGCTGTATCGTAATACTACTTATCTATTTTTAAATCTAAATGGACTCTGGGAAAGTACTTCACAAACTTCTGACTGGTATTGCCGAGCAGGTTTCCTATGTGTTTCTGGCTAATGTGCCCCCTAATCAGGTCCTGTTATCCACTGGTCTTTCTGGCTGTGTTTCAAGGCTTCTATATTTATTATAATCAAAAAAAAACCCCAAACCCTCAGGTGAATTCTCTGAATCCTTTTCCAAAACGAGCAAGCTGAGGAGACTCCCTCTTCTTCAGTTCAGTCCTGCAAATGTTCTGATATTGCAGAGGAAAATGAGGTGTGTGCTGTAAGTCATGAGCTCAGGTTGTGTCGTGGTACTTTGTTCTGTAAAGGTTTTCCCTGTGAGCTTACATTTGACACCAAAGAAAAAATTGTTTGACTGCATGAGTGTTGTAAGCTTTCAAAGTGTGTTCAATATCTCTTACTACAAATATATTGGCAAATGGAATGCAAATAGCCTGCATCTTTTCTTCACTCCATGGTCACAGAGTCATGCATTGGGTCCAAGAGGATATTTCTGTTGTAATGGTGAGAGGAGATCTCTATCCACCACGTGGTCCAGGTTAAACGTCAGGAGTTTCCTAGCAGGATCTCACCTAGTTGTCATAGTCCTGAAAATGAACAGAGAGAATCTCAGAGGCAGCAGGTAACTGTAACCCAAGACAGATAAAGCTTAAGGGGAGCAGATGAAATGTTGCTGAACCCTTTGTTCCATGGCTACGTCTGAGCACGCAGTTGTACCCTAATTGCTGTTTGGCTTTGAGGGTGAAACTGTGTAATTGCCATTTGTAGTACCTCAGTCTGAGAGTTAGGAGAGAAATACCAGTGAGAAGCAGCACCACGGAGATGATACCAGCATTTAACAAAGCGTGGTAAAGGAACTTTCACTACCTTTGCAGTCTGAGCTGCATCAGAATTGGGGATCCTAGGGTGCCGATCATTGACAGTCCACAACAGACTGCAGGGATTTTCACTGCTTAGCTCATGAGCCCAAGAGCAGTAGTGCTGTGTGAGCTTCCTGAAGTCACTCCTTGTGCTGCTGTCTTGGCTCTGGCTGGAGAGATCGCACCACAAGGTAAGACTTTGTTTTTATTTCATCTAAAGATATCAACATGTTAGTGACACTGCAGCCACTGAGTTTTACTACTTAACCATCTCAGTCAGCATGTGCAGCAACATCAGATACAAATCAGGGAGGACAGCAAAACATCTTTAACAAACATAAGTGTTTGAGGCATTTTTTTTCCCCTCAGTGTGCCCAAAGTGTAGCTGTTGTCTGCTATTCATATCCCAATTCAGCTATTGCTAAATCAGAAGTTGCTAAAACATTGAAGTATATTAAAGAAGTGGGTGTTTTGTCTTTCATTTATGTGCAGTTGGCAGTCAGTAACAAAATGCAGTTTTCATTTTGGTTTGAGAACTGAAATGAAAGGCTTGAGATGATGAGATTGTGTTGAATCAGTTTTTGGCCTTTGATACTCTCAGATTGATGGCTAACACAGAACTAAGGGTGGAATTGGATAGAGACCTGGAGTGTTGTCCTTTGAGTTCAAATGGCTGAAAAATGAGGGTGGTGAGGTGTTGGGGTTTTCTCTTCCCCACAAGCAGTGACAGGAGACACCTCTTTTTATCTAGAAAAAATTTACCTGTGCTTTTAGGGACTTGCACTCTACAACATCTCTCATTTTTTTGTCCTATTCTGTTTTTTTAATAAGGCCACAGTTGGCACCTGACTTTTTTTTTTTAATTAATGCAAGAGAATAAAACTACTCTAATAGTTTGGGAAAGCTTACTCCATACCTTCCATGCCATTTTACCTCTGCTCACAGCAGCTGTTTCAGAAGCAGAGCCCTCATCCTGTCCTTGTTTCAGTTTTACCTCTGTTCCGTGTCAGCTCCCAAACGCACTCTTGCGTCAGGACTCAATTCATTGCCTGTTAACCCTTCCTCTGCTTCCCCCCCCGTTTTGTTTTCCAGTGCTGTTACGAAATTGTTGGTTTTGACTGGGTGTCGAAGGCATTCTGGTGAATTCCAGTATCTGATGTTCCCTGGGTTTTTATCATAGCTCTTCCTGAAGTGGACTCTCAATGGCAGAGCTTTAAGCTGTGCATT
>VWZY01002146.1:112507-136335 GCA_013399075.1 Chloroceryle aenea | reverse complement strand
CCCCCCCCGTTTTGTTTTCCAGTGCTGTTACGAAATTGTTGGTTTTGACTGGGTGTCGAAGGCATTCTGTTGGATTCCAGTATCTGATGTTCCCTGGGTTTTTATCATAGCTCTTCCTGAAGTGAACTCTTATGGCAGAGTGTAGGAAAATACTTTAAGCTGTGCATTAACAGCTCTAATTATCTGCAAGCAAAGAAGAAAGCCCAGTGTCCTCTATCTTTAGTATTTCAGCCTGTTGCATCAGTAATTCATCTCAAGGTCGCTGGTGTAAATATTACTATAACAGATCTGAAAGATCTGTTCCACTCTTGGTTCAGCATCTTTTCTTAGGAGGCCTGAATCTGGGGTTTGGTTGGTTTAGGACAAAAATCAGACATTAGTAAACGTGGCTTTTGTTTCTGTGTATTTTTTTAGTCTCTTAATCTGTAATGCATCATTTGTTTCCAACAATTTAACAACAAGTGTTTGAAATTGGGGGTGCCAGTTTAAGCAAATGAAACACTAAAATAAACCTTGCTTTTAATTCAAACAAAACCCAGGCACTTGTATTTGAAAATGTTCCTGTATCAAATCCTTATAGATTAAATTTCAGGCTACAAATTATTTTTGGCCTACACTTCAATTCCATCTGGTTTAATTTATAGGCTTAGAAATGTTGGCATATTGAGCAGTCAGGCTGAACTGAAAAATATTGGAATATCTAACATGTGGGACAAAACTGATATTAAAGAGCTGTTTGATTGCAACACCAAGGGTGCAGGAGGATGCTTTGAAGAAAAGCAGAGACAACATCTGAGCATCTCCCCTCTGTACAAGATGTGAGCATGTGGCCTCTTGTCTTCCGAGTGACTGTGGGTGGGTGTCTGTGTGCTTGCATCTCTGGATGTGAATTCACTCTTCGGAGGGAGGGAAGGAAAGAATTTCAGGAAAGGCTGTCCCAATGAGAGGGAGGGAGAGAGAGATTCATTCAAATACTTACCAAGAAACGTGGGTTGCATTTTTTTATAGTATTGAGAAGAATTTGTCTTTGTAGACAAGAAGATTTAAAGGTTGGTGCTGAATTTCTTACCCTGCTGTTGTCTTAGGTGACTGCCAGCATTTTATTATCAGGGTTGTCACTTATGGATTTGTTTGGAGTTTTACTGAAAATAGACTTTAAAAAAATCTATATTCCTTTAAGTAGAACAAAACTTGTACCCAGGATATCAGCTTTGCTGTTTTTCCTTAGAGGAAGGAAGGAAGAGAAACTCTGTTTCAACACAAATGGTTATGAGGCTGAAAGCTTTCCAGCAAGGAATAAAGCTTTGATCTTCTAGCTAAAGGTGTTGCAATTATGGAGTCAGAGCAACTGATTTGAGGTTAGATTTACACATCTTTTCTGTGTGGAATGGGTAGAGTGTTAAGAAGAAACTCAAAAAGCTATATCCAAGTGAAGGTGTGTGAAGCAAACCTAAGAGAAGGTGGAAACAGATTTGGTATCCTGTATTTGCTTTGGACCGTTTGCAGAGTGTGCTTTGTTGGTTCTTGTGAAAGAGCAGATTGATGATTAGATGTCATTTAAAACACTGCAGTCTTAGTGGAGGATGGTGGTGAACGTTAGCGAGGAACTGCCAGCAACCACTGCTCCTGAATCTGAACCAGTGCTGGAGCTTCTCAGTGACGAGACCAGTGAATGCTGCCCTTGGCCTGGAGCTGATGAGCTGGGTTATCCTGCAGAAACTGAGGAGATAGCTCCAGAGCTTCATGTCCATATGGTGTGTCTTCACTGGATGTGGAACGCTGTCCTCCGGAGGGCTGGTGCTGCACCCAGACGGGTCCAGTTGCTGCTGGGTGTAGGTTAGAGCTCCTGAAGCAGTCATCATTAATGGGGTACAGACTATGGTTTAATCTGCTGTCAGTTAGCTCACGGGCAGAGGTCTTAATGAACATACACCTGAAGGTGATAAGGAGGGTACAGAGATGTTTCCTTAGTAATTGTGACAAGTGACTCTCCAGAAGGACCAGAAGGTTATAAACTATTTCAAAACCTAGACAACTAACAAACCTTCTAGTGCTGATCCTGTTTTATCCAAGTAAAGAGCAGCACAATTTGAGTTAGCTCAGATAATTTCCTTCATGATTGCCTCCTGCCCATTTCTTTTCTCTTTTTACCCACCTTGCCACGTGTGCACCTTAGCCTGGCAACATCTTTAGCACCCTGTTAGGTTCAGAACTGGATCATCAAGGACTAAAGAACTACATTCCCCTATTGATAGGTATTTCAGGACCTGTCTATATATTGTACCCTCTGGAAAGTTTGGTAAGAAACTGTGTTTACACTTCAAGTCCTTACACTGCTGTGTAAGAAACTGTGCCAGAGGAGTATTTGACTTTGGTGGATATAGCAGGGCTTGCACAGATTTAAGGCATACATGAAAAGGGAATTCAAATATAAATTTGAAACTGAGGAGAACTTTCAAAGCTATTCATCTTCAGGACTTGGCCATGTTTGACATCCTGAATGCCCAGCAGACCCCCTGGGAACCATGCAGAGTTGCACTGGACAGCATATTAGCCTTGTTAACCTTTCACAACTTCTCAGAAAACATGGGGTACCAGCAGTGTTTTCAGAAATCCCAATAATGCATCGCTTGCCTTATTTGGCTGATAAATCAGTTGGTATTTTCTTCCCAAAGTGTTGCCTTTACAGAGGCAAAGGAATGGAAATGTCAAAGCAGGTTACCTAATAATACATAAGTGGTCTATTCCACTTTAGATAACTGCTCGTTTGGGCTTTCAGTTCTGCATAATTTAAGTATTGGGAGTTTTTCTATCATCCAAGAAAGGTGAGGAGAGGACCCAGTAATTGCAGTTGCTGAGTTCATTATTTTCATATTCCACTGCAATGGAATGCCATGTGTTTCCTCCCACCCCCCCAGCAGTGGAGGAAGGTGGATCTCATAGTGGAAATAAGTTTAAAAATGTGCCTAGTGTATTGCAACTGGTACCTCATTTTGGCAGTTTTCTTGGGTAGATTTTAACTTGAGAGGATTTGGAAGAAAACCAGAATCTTCCTACGTGCCATGTGACTCCCAGAAATAACAACTCTGTATTGAGGCTGTTAGGAAAAGTTAGGAGCATCTAAGACCAGCTCTAAGTAAAACATGTTTGTTCTTCTAGGAGGAAGAAGAGAAGCCTCTGGCTAGATAGAAAATTGTTTGCATTAGTTCAAAATGGCTTAAGGAAATTAAGATGAAATCAGACAATAATGTGTCTTCCAGCTCTGCCATATTTTGCTTCCCAGACATTAGAAGAGCTCACATGGTGCTATTGTAAGGTAGACAATTCAAATAGGAATATTCAAAACCTTTTAAATAGCAGTAATGATGGATAGGGTGACTCTGTGACTGCCATTTGAAGGGTAATGTTCCCAGTTATCAGCAGGACACATGCACACCCCCCTCAGGTAGTAAAGACTGTGTAAGCAGATTCTGTTTCCCCGGTGCACCGTCTGCAGTGGAGGTGTGCAGTGAAGCTGTCTCAGCCTGGAGAAGAGAAGGCCCTTTAGCAGCCTTCCAGTACTTAGAGAGCCTACCTGAAAGATGGGAGAGACTATCAGGGAGTGTGGTGATAGGATGAGGGGTACCAGCTTGAAACAGAGTAGATAACAGGGAGCAATTCTTTACTGTCAGGGGGGTGAGACACTGGAACGGGTTGCCCAGAGAAGCTGTGGGTGCCCCATCCCTGGAAGTGTTCAAGGCTGGATGGGGCTCTGAGCAGCCTGCTCTAGTGGGAGGTGTCCCTGCCCATGGCAGGGGGGTTGGAACCAGATGATTTTTTAAGCTGCCTTTCAATCCAAACTACTCTAGGACTCTATGATGAGGGCAAATCATAAGCACCACCAGTGGCACCTCTCAAAAGCAATCAAACCCACGTCTTTGAACATTTACTTGTTTTTCTTGGCTTGCTTTCGTAACTACAGGCATTGCATAATAATCCTGAGCAATTTATGGTTAATCTGTGGAAGGTTAGGGCAAGACTTTTAAAGCTTTTCAGTTGAGAATTGTTAGCTCCTGGGTCTGTGACAGCCCTGTCATAGTGGGCAGGTCTCTTGGCTTAGGAGCCTGAGATGAGTTACATTGTCATGAAGGCCTCACTTCTGTAAGCATCAGAAACCTGTGGAAAGAAAACTGGAGACTGAGCTTTGCTGGTTAATGCTGTTCAGCATCAGATGCATTGTCACAGCCGTGGCTTTACCCCTTGGAAGGTTCATGAGCTCAGTAGGCAAAGGGAAAAGCACGGTCCCCTTTGGGCACTTCCCTGGCTAACAGCAGCATTGCAGTGCCCTTGTTGAGGAGAAGCAGGCTCCAGTGTTGGTGCCTTCAGGTAAGAAGCTGCTCCTGGTGGCACTTCACAGCATGACATACCAGTGATTTTTCAGATCCATTTTTAATTACTGCTTGCTCCTGTTTAAAGCAAATTCCAGATAAATACAATTACACCTAACGGATCTTCTTGTATCTAGTTAAAAAATAACTTCAGGAATATTTGCTGTCAGTTTACATGCCAGTTAGAAGTTATTCATTTACCCTATTTATGTGCCAGCTAGAAGTTACTCTTTTGACAGAACATCTTTACATGGTTTTACACTAAAAATCAGAAAAAATTCTGTGTTCAGCACAGCTTGTAACTTACTCCCTGTAAGCTGAGGAAGGACACCACTAGTTTCTTCTGATCTTTATTAAAAAAACCTCTTTGATCATTTTGTTTTGAGAGTGAAAATGCAATGGGAAGGTTGTGGCTGACTTGAGGATACAGTAATAAGGAATTGAGGTGGTTGGTTTGATTTTTGTTGGGTGTGTTTTATCCATATTTGCTTCTAAAACTTTTCTCAGAGCTCTGTGTTGTGAAGATGTTTATGTAGCAACTTCAGGATTTGTTTGTTGGTTTTTTTTTCATTCATAGGAAGAGTGAAAGTCAGGTCTCCTGAGCGTTCTGCTTGCTGCCTATTGCATCTGGCAATAAACCAGTTTCTCCATTTCAAGGTGCCCATCTGAGCTTTAGGTCTTTTGGCCTTTATTGTAAAGTATTGGGAATGCCAAAAGGATGCTGTGGACTGGGAGGTGAAGTGCCTGTTTGCTCACCAGCAGCTGGGAACACGTTTCATAAACACGAGAAGGCAAATGTGTGATTTTAAAGTGCTTTTAAAAAACTTGGTAAATGATTTCTGTCCTATCCAAATGCAAATACTGTTTAGGTATTTGTGCAGGCCACTAGTAAATAAATTCACCATAAATTAAATAAATGGGATATAAATTATAATTTATACATGAAAATCCATTATGTAGAGGAGAAAAAAAAAAAGATCTTTGCACTTGGCTGCTACCTCACTTAAGACAACCAGCAATTAGAAAGCTGGTGTGTGAATTATTTCCCCTCTAAAAAATGAGGTGTTCAGTTGTGTGTATGCAGCACATTACAGGTGAAAGACTGAGTAGTTTTAGAACTTAACTGTTTGCTGCTACAGTTTCTGCACATCACTCTGGTCTCAAACCAGCAGATGGCATTTGTTACTCCACTGAAGTGCAGACTAGAAGAAATTCTGCAATCCCAGTGTGATTTGCTTCAGTATACAGAGGAATCCTGTTGTCTGAGCTGTGCTACTGGTGCCTCTCTATTAATGCAAGTTCCTGTAACTGGGATGCTGCTCAGCACCCTGTCTAGTAGGAGCACCTAACAAACCTGGAAACAGCCTCTTCTGCATTCTGCAGCCTCTTGGCCCGGGGCCAGCAGCATCCCCTCTACTTTCCAGGGCTTTATTACTGCTGGATCTACGCTACTTCAGTATTTCCCCTGGCTTGCAGAGTCCCTGAAGCTGAGGAGGTTGGTAGGAGTGGAGGGACCAGGACACTGCAGGGCAGCCTGCAGTCGAGCAGTGAGGTGTGGGACCAGAGGACCCGTGTCTGGTACAAGCAGAGTTGCACACATCTCCACATCCCAGGAGCAGATGTTTTGTACTTTCCACCATGCTTTATTCAAACCACACTTGATGAAAACCACTGCTGTGTTCTGATCTGTGCTCTTTCATTCTCTGAAGAAATTCTGTCTCTTCTGAGGAATTAACTTTGGCTGTGCTTGCTTTCCTATTTGGAGAGTTTCCTAATTGAACTTAAATGCCATATAGTCTGGGAGCACTCCAGTTCTACAGGAAAACAGGAGTATTTATTGAAAATATTTAGCTCCAAGTGGAGTCAGTTGGGTTTGGGTTGGTTTGTTTTCCTCTAGGCAGTGTGCTGGTGATGCAAAGTGCAGACAGGATTCCTGAAAGAGGTACTAAAATGTTTCTAGTTACTCCAGTATTTATCATGTTGACCTTTTAATGTATGATACAGAATCTGAAAGCAGACTGCAGCTAGTACTATAGTAAAGAATTTTTATCTGCAAGACTGGCATTTTGGTGAACATTTTACTACTGCCCCTTCCTCCCATTATCCCAAATCAAGAGCTAGCTGTCCGTGTGACCCCAGATCTCTCAGCTTTAATTATCATTTGTTATGTGAGACACTCTTGACTGGAGGCACATAATGCTTAATCTGTCCTCAGCCACGGAATGTGCTTACTGTGGGGCAGTTCCTTAACAGAACTGAGTGGCTGAACCGAGGAAGGATAGACCAAACCTGCAGCTTCCAGAGAAAATAGAGCTCATCAGCTGGAGCTTTGTGTAGCCAAGAGCATTTCCACAGCAGTGGAGATGCTAAATTACTTCAAAATATAACCTTGGATTTTAATTTAACCAAGTCCATACACTTCCATGTCTCTTCTAGACTTCATCTGTCTAAAAACAAGAAATCTTACTTGGTCCTGGCAGCCAACTATGTCATGCAAGAGTAACAAAGCCCACCTGCAGAGGTCTCGGGGTGCTGCTCTTTTGTTGCAAAGTATCAGGGTTTATCCAAACCTGGTGATTTTATGTCCAACTATCCTAAGTACCACTGTGAAGTAGTTATGGAGGGCTGAGTAGCTTATGATCTGGGAGGCCAAGCAGATTTTTACAACTTAAACTTTCAGCAGATTCTTGTACTTCAAAGATGGCTCTTTGCTAGAGTTTGTTTTATTACAGAGCTATTGTGTAATCTTTATTCACAGTCTGAAAACCTTTGTCTTGCCACGTGACAGGCCAGACCATCATTTGGAAGGGAGCTGTATGAAAAGCAAGGAGGAATGAGCTGTGTTAGAAAGCAGAGGAATCCAGTTCTTTGGCAAGCTGGACAGTTTCTGGACGACTTGGCTTGTAATGAGAGTTCTCTGCCCCCTTCTTCTCCACACCAGATTTGGCATCACGACTACAAGCCCTTCAGACCAAGCAGATACGTACTGATAGAAGTGTGGAGAGTTGATCTGCTGCCATGGCACGTGTACGTGGGAAATCACATCATCCTCAGGGAGGAATTTGTCCAATTTTGATAAGAAAACTGATGGGAAACCTGAGAGTGTTTAGCTTGCAGATGAGAAATCAGATGCTGAATTCGGGGAGAGTTGGAATTTTTTCCTGTTCATAGCTAGAGAATAAATGATGCCATTGGACCATGCGAGCCTTAATTTATGCTTCCTGATGAGAGATGAAGGTATTGGGTGTCTGCTGCAGTGAAGCTTGTGTACAGTAGATGCCAGTAGAGGTCTACGGAGTCAAAATAGAAATACGACCAGCATTGCCATAGCAACAACTTCCTCTTGGCAGTCCTATTTATAGAAGTGCTGCAGTTCCAGCCCTAGCTCTGCTCTCAGAGGGGCTCTCGAGCAAGAGTTAACCTTTTTCAGAAAAAATGTGCACATAAAGGTACACTAAGACTGCATGGGTTTACTTCCTTGTGTTTTATTAAACAGTGAAATCGTTGGTTGTGGTTATTTTGTTTATATACATCTCAGGGGGGGGGGAAATAACCTTTGTTTCAAAATGGAAAGCCATTAAATCTGTAAGATATTAGCAAATGCTGCTCTTCCTTCCATGTGTTTAAGAAGAAATGCAAGCTAGTGACGTGGGCTGGACACCAGTGAAAATCAAGATCTGTCTGCTTTTTCCAGAAGCCTTTTCCTGCCTCTGTTTCTACCCATAATGCTTTCTGAAATATGCACGCCTGGCGAGACTTAAAATGGATTGTGTTTAATTACATCATTTCTGATGGAAATGTGTTTATTTTCTAGTTATGAAATGGTGATCTCTAGGATTCTATCTCCTTTTCTTTCAAGCTTTATGTAGTGACTAGAAAAAAATATTTCCTCGGGCTTATAGCACAGAATACTTTAGGTTCTGTAGTACAGAAATGCTTATAAACTTTATTTTCTAATTCAAAAATAGACATTTTTTCTTGTTCTTCAACATGTTGGTTGTATATCTCCAATTATAAATATTTTATTGGTCAGGATGAGACCTGCTAAATTCAGCAAGCTCTTAAAAAATGGAGGAACCCTCACTAACACTTTGTATCAAATAATTGTTCCCTCCTCTTGCAATAAATAATAAATACCAAAGTTGGGCTTTCATTATTGAAGTAACTGATGCAGAAAGGAAAAGATGTGCTTTATCAACCCATCAATTTTTAAAGCAAGTAAATAAATTGTCTTTAACCTTTAGGAAAAAAAATAAAAGTGCTTTATGATTCATTTATAAGTTTTCTTTAAGTTATTTTTCCATAGTTTACAAACAAAATAAAGATGCAGAAAATGGCACAGTACGTCTTTTTTTACTCGTGGATGAAGGCCAGGGCTGAAAAAGAGAAAATAATTTTAAACATATACAGTAAGGAGAAAAGCAGAACACATATATACAGAGAGACTGAGACCCAGCTTCATAAGGAACTGAGAAAATAGTAACTTTCAAGTGTTGGAATGAAGACCTAAAATTTTAGTTAGCTGTAGGTGATCTGAAACTGATTTGGCATCATGGATCCATTCTTCAAGGTCCTGTAATGAAGGCAGTAAATAGTCTGAAGAAGTCCTGTATGGTTTTATTGAGAGAGATCCATGGTTAACCTTCATTAAACGCTAGAGAAGGTGATCCCAGTTCTGACACTGGGAGGGAATTTGAATTCTGGGTATGAAATTATCTGTGGCATTAGATCCTAGAAGTAAAATAAATAAAAATCAATAGTGAGCTGTCATTTTTACTGGTTTTCTGGTTTGTACTTCACTTAAATTTGGGAATTTCATGGTAACTTTACTTGAGAAACATTTAAAATATTTTAAAATTGAAATATGTGTAATTTTCAGTATTGAATTAAAGCACATTACAAATCATACTACTGTTCAACCATCTGGGTCCATCAAGGCAAGGAGCAGTGGTGTCTCATTCTTATTTTTAAAGCTTGACTGGTAGGGCAGAATTGCTTTCTAGAAATGGAGAGATGATGTTTTAGGAGAGATGATGAAGTGAAAATTGTTCCTGAAATAGCCTGTGGCTGGGTTCTAGCCTGTGTGCTGGAGAGAGATACACTGAGCACCAGCCACAGGCAAGTGCACACAAGGTTATGGCTTGGCCACCAGGAAAAGTATGAACAGTTCTGTTGCCTTTATCAGATGGGAGGACTGCACTGTTAGCCCTTTTCTGGGGCTGTCATCATTCTGTCGTTGTTTATAAACTTGAGGGAGAGTATGGTGAATTTCTAGTGAAATATTATCAAAATACTGTAATTTACACACGTAATACACAGCAGCTGAATCTCTTACCCACCTCTGTGTGTTTGGGATGTTTTTAATGTGGTTTAAAGTACTGCCATAATATAGTGACTAGAATTTAATGAAACTAAAACCTTTGCCTAAAGGAAGGTTGGACTCAAAGATCTTCGAGGTCCTTTCCAACCATAAGGATTCTGTGAAGTTCTTAACTTTTCAGCATTGACTTTGGCTGCAAGGAGAGGCTGGAGCTTCATTATGCCTTGTAGAAAATAAACTTTAAAAATCAGTTAGCATCTCTTACAGTTTTCTGTGTAACACTTCCCTTAAATCGTAGGGCTGAGTGGTTTCAACTGAGTGTCTTTGGGAGTGCACTGGAAGAGAGGGAGGAAAAGTTATGGAGTGAAAGTTAAATGCATCCTGATCAGGCCTGATATTACATGGGCCATAGCTGTGCACAGGTATTCTGTGTACCATACCTGTTACACCCCTGATCTGACCCTGGTAGCACTGAGTGGGTTGAACATCTGGATGCTCAAGCTCTGGCTGAAGCACAGCCAGCTTTTGCTCTTCTGGGAGGATCTGTGAGCTTAGCTACAAGCACTACACAGCTTTTGACCAAAGCTGGCTCAGATTTTTTTTTTTTTCTTCCAGTTTGGAGCATGAGTAAGATGACCCCAAGTCTGTTTACACAAGCATTTAATTGTATTTAATGATTTACAAACTGTTCTAAAGAAAAGCAGTGCTGGCCAGCAAGTGGAAATCCTAAACCAAGCAGAGCCACAGAATTTTGCCTTAGATAAAGCACCATCCATTGCTGATGAATGAGTTGGGGGGGGAGTAAAATACTATGTCAGAGCTTGTGGATTCTGTGCTTTCTGTATAAAATACACAATACTTGATGTGGATGAATTAATGTTGAGTAGATTTGGAAGATTAGCCTGTCGGTAAGATAATAGATTAAGGAAATAGGTTCCATCATTAAAACTGTGGACTTGATTTGAAGACACTTTGTTTTATCATTGGTCAATGCCAATCAAAGCCAAAAATTTCCTAGACAAGGGAAGTGTAAAAATACGACTAGTCTGTGCTTTCCAGGTTGTGCACGTAGAGAAGGACTTCTGTAATAGTGTTTGCTGGCAGTAGTTTGGAAAATTCTGGTAAATCCAGGTTTTCTCTTAAGACATCTTCTAGCAATCCCCTTTGGGAACCTGCTTTCACTTAAAGCAGTTCACTTTTTGATCTCAGAGGATGGATATTTCTGCTTCCTGGTTTTGGCCCCTAACTCAAGCATCTCTGGCAGTCACTTGGGTGCATTCAAGAGCTCTGGAGTTTGGTGGTCAGAGTTGCTCTCTGACAGTTCCTATGGCTGTCCACAGACTCCTGACCCTGTGGTAGACTCTAGTTTGTATAATGTGAGTTCTGTAAATTACCCTCTTTCAGCTTAGTGAAGCAGAATGGTTTGGGTGAAGACATGGGTGAAAGAAAAGACAGCAGTGTAAAGGGTCAGAACCATAGGAGAGGAGATGAGCACCCCATCACACCAGCTGGCTTTGTGTACTGGAGAAAACAGCCAAGCCCAGAGAAAATACATCTCTTGGAAGGCTTCCCTGGATGCCCAGAGACCTGCAGTGAGCTACAGAGGAGCACAGCTGTAGGATTCCAGCCCCAGAAACTTCCCCAGTCGGGGAAATAAGCAACTTGTTGTTGTCTTAAGCACAGAAGGTGGCAGGTGGCATAGCATTACTCCCTCATCAGGTTCTATGTGACACATCTTACATTGCCTCTGCCTGTTTGCAATCCCTGATGAGGCAAACAGAGCCCCATGGTCCTCGCTGGCTCTTACTTCTGGCAGCAGAGCCTTGGCCCAGAGGGATGCTGGGGAAGTCAGCGTCGCTCTTGTGGCAAAGCAGGTGAAAGGCTGGAAGGTGTAAGCTGAAAAAGGACCTCTAATGGACTGGCATCCAGGGAGAGCAGCCTGGTCACCAAGAAAATTGGCAAACCCATGTGGAAAACGCAAGCGTTTAGAGAGGTAGTTCCAGATTTTGAACAGGTGCTGGAGGAAGAAATTTCTAGAGTGTATCTGGAGCCTGAAAGCAAACCACATTTCTGTGCTTTGCGGAGCCTAGAAATACAAACTGTTGTGTTGTCTGAGGCCCATTGGAAGAGGTCTAGAAGTGCCCGTTAGGAGGGATAGGGTCAAATCTGGAAGGCCTGTCCCTCGGTGTTTTTATTGTTTTATCATTATCCTAAGCAGCTTGTCATTGTGGTGTTTTTCTGAAGCACAGAGCTGTTATGAAATAGTTATGTAATGTCCAAGGATGGATATCTGCTGACATTTGAAAACTATTCAGTGAGAAGTATGGTGGTGAAAAATGAGAGGTATGTCTTGGACACGTGTTGACTACAAGACAGGAGACAGATTGTGGGGAAGTTATTTCAATCTTTCTTAAGAATAGCCTCGATTTGGAAGGAGCCACATCTTATGTGAGCAGAGGATATACTGGGAAACCTGCCTAATGTACGTGTTCCCATTCTCACAAGAATGAGTGTCTCCTACTGCCCATCGTAAGCACAAGCTCCATCACTTGCAGTTTAATCATTTTTTAACTACAGCTTTCAATTTATTTTTTAGCATTAACAAATGATGCTTTCTAGGCTTACTCTACAGTTGAAAATAGATGTTTCGGGAATGAAAAACCTTTCTTAATCACTTCCAGAAGACTTGCATGCAAAGCTTTTGCATAAGCAACGTGGAGAGCTGGTGATCAGGACTTCCTGAGTCTCCTTCCAGATGCCTTTGGGGCTGGGAGGGTGAGCATGCTGCTAGATAAGGATCTGCTAGTACTGGTTGTTCTGGTCCTTTACTGCTGAAAAAGTCAAAGGTGTTTGGTTTATTCTCCAAGTAGAACCCGGTTTGGATCGGTGTAGTGCAGTCATATGTACCTGAGATACATCTTCAGGCTGATTCAAAGGAGGAAAGAAGCCTTTTCCTCTTGCCCCCTGTAATAAAATAATAGTGTATTCAGTAGGTTCAGCAAGAGACCACCTTGCTTAGAAAGTGGTGCAGTTGAAAACATAAGATTAACAATGATCAGATTACAGCTGGTTATGTTTGATATGATGGTAGCAATCCATCTTAGTAACAGGGGAGGAACTGCAGGAACTGTGGTTTGGGGTTTTTTTTATGCACGCTTGTGGTAAATTAAAAACAAAAGTATCTGCCTTCTGATCTCCTGAGCAAATTCACATCTCAATATCCATAAACCATATATTTACCCATGCAATGCAATGCACTGCAAGCTGTGAAAATGCATGTGAGCGCCCTTAAACGACAACTCACCCAAAACACCCAAACAAAACACTTCTTGCCTGACATGGAAAGAGACTCTTAGCAGAATAAACCACCGTGCTGTAGAGCTTTCTGAACAGGAAGCAGAAGAGAGCGGCAGTGGTTAGCAAACGCTGCCTACAGGAAGCTCGACACATGCACAGCTCTTGGAGGCGCTGGGCTGTCCCAGCTCCCTTCAGATATTTTCTCTTTTGGTTTGTAAAAGTCACCAGCACGTAGAGATGGCAGCTCAGAAGGAGGTTCCTTGCAGCCAGTGCACGGGGACGGCCACAGCCCTGCAGAGGCTGGAAGGTTTCGCCAATCGCCTTTTCCACCGGCACTCCAAGAGCGGTGCCCACGACCAGAGGGCGGCTCTGGAAAATGAGAGCCAGCACTGCTCTGAACTTGCTGTCCTCTGGGACAAATCAAGTAAGTAGGGGGCTGGGGGAGTGGTGGTTGATAGAGAGTCACTCTTGGATTCCTCAGGAAGTGAAGAAGCTGGGTATTTGTAGTCGGGTATGAACACTGATATGTTCTGGGGAACATCTGACAATTCAGTACCTGCAGGTATTAAACTGAAGGCCAGGGGGAGATGGGGACTGGTTCAGGGACTGGTGGCAGCAGGAAGATTTATCCCTCATCCCTTCGTTTCTCTCAGAGCACAGATGACTTGTTTTGACAAGCCCCCCTCCAGTTTTTACTTCTATATTCCTATCCTATATCCCATTTCTGCTCTGGTTTTGCCCTGCTCTGGCAGGGGGCTGGACTCAATGATCTTCAGAGGTCCCTTCCAACCCCCACCATTCTGTGATGCTGAGTGATTCCTTTATTTTCAAATTAAATCAGCTAGTTCAGCCAAAATGGAACACTCATTAAAGGTTGAAACGTTTAAACTCTGGCAGACACTGCTGCTTTTTATCATTCATCATTTTATTTTAAGGTGTGTGTATACATACACGTAATAAGGCTATACAGTGTGAAACAACAGAGAAGTTTGATTTTAACTATTGAGTATTCCTTTAGTGAAGGAATGCTGACTCAATAGCCTGAATTTCTTCATTAGTGAACAGCTTCCAGTATTCCTTGCATGGATTAAAACTTTTAATGATTGCATTTTGAGCAATAAAGGTGGAATTTCCAAAAATACCACAATCAAAGTCAATTGACACTTGATTTAATTTTTTTTTTCTTTTAAAGCCATGCATTATTTTGCAAGAAAGCAATTACTGTCTCTGTGGTTAAATACTCATTTAAAAATGTTACAATATGGTAATTGATGATAATTTTGTTCCAGACTTCAGATTCATTGATGGATTTGAGATAGCGGAATTATTTCAGTTGCAAAGAGGCCTTACTGGAAATGCTTGGCATCCCAGTGTTGCCATGAAGAAAACCAGTGTTTATACCTCTCCCTGCTTGCAACTGCAAATATTACATGGCTACGGAGTGAATCTCTTCTCAGAGGATAAGCAGTAAACATGGCAACAAAGGTGTTAATGCATTGACCTAAAATAGATCAAATCTGGGTCTCCCAGATGAGCTGGGAAAGGATCCACTACTTTCATTGGGAAGAGAAATGATAAAATGCACAGATTTTGAGCTCCCACTTCTTAAAAATATTTTCAGCTTCTTAAAAAATAAAGACATGTTGATGTAGAAGCTATTTTGATGTAAATAGCCATTTGAAAAGAACAGAACACCAAAGCATTTTTGGTTACAGAACATGAAGAAAACCCCCCCGATGGCGACCTACTGACACTTAGAAATTGTGACCTGTTTGTGTACAAGTCTCTGCTATTTTTTTCCCCCCCTCTATTTAAGGCAGGCTTCCTCATGTGACATGCTGGGTGAGGAAATGGACTGTCCTGTCTGTCGATGATAAACATGATGAAAATGGCTGTGCCACAAATGCTATTTTGAGTCATAATTAAGCACAGTGGTTGCATGCAGTTTGTTAGAGCTGGTGGCTGAATGGTGGTTGATTACGCAGCTCTGGTTTTGAGGTGAAATACAGGATCTTTGTCCTGAACTTTTAATCTCAATGTGCAGCTTATAATAATTAATATCAGTGGGTTTTAGCAGTAAATACAAACACTGTAGGTGCACATGGACCAAGTCTGTGTTTCATGATTCTCATTTCACTACCACTGCAGCTGAAGGAGTGGTAGAGAATTAAGTAGTACATCCTAGGGATTATTTCTGTCTACTACTGACTCTTAATTTAATCTTCAGAAAAAGGCATTGTCTGTAAAAGTTCTTTTTTCAAAATGAAAGAGGAAAAAAAGCGGGGGGGGGAGTGGTTTGGTTGTGACTTTTTACCTGGGAGTTGAGTGCCAGAGAATTGCATTGGGTCAATGAACTCAGTGACTGAAGGCAGTGTTTAGAATCAAACTGTTGTTTGTCTTGTAAGGATATTCTGATCTTCTCAAGTGTTCTGTCCATATCACTGCAACTCCTGACACGCTGGTGTAAGGTTTAGGTGAAGCTAGGAAGCAAGGAGCATGAATTACTCTCACTGTTTTGAGGCAGAAGCACCCTGAATTCTCAGAAACATTTGGAAAGTGATTTCTCAGAATTGTTGTCAGTTTAGGTTTGAGGCAGAATCCCTTGGAAAGGGAAGTTAATGCATTTCTACCTTCTGCTGTACTGAAATACTGTAAGAGCTCTGCTTCTGTGTAGGTCGTCTACAGGCAGATCCTGCTGAAGCTCTGGGTTTGAAGGGGAAGGAGCTGCAGCTCCTTCGGTGGCCTTTGTGTTGTCAGTCATCTGGTGCTGTGGTCTTGAGTAATTTGCCATGTGGTGTGTGGCCTTAGAGGTTTTTTGTGGCTGATTTTGAAATGTAACATCTTAGCTTTGTTATTTTGAAATGTAAACCATACGGGGTTTCTGCCGTGCCTCGGAGTCTGGGTTGATGCACAAACCAAACGTGTTCTGCGCAACCCCTCGGAACCGGGCAGAGCAGAGGTGGCTCGGGGCACTGTGGGCCTTGGAGTGCACTTTACAAAGCTGACTGGGCACACGGGTGGTTGTACAGCCTGAACTGGTAACCAGGCTGGCTGTGCTGCCCAGCCAAAGGCTGGAAGGGGGGGTGTGATGGCAGGCACCAGGGCACTATGTACTTCTTACTCCTGCTGTCTTCACTGTGACCCCTTGTGACTGGGGGGAATCTCCATCTCCAGCTTCATTGCTGCTTCTGTTTTCTTAGCTGCTCGTTGCTCTCTGTAAGGTTTTGATAGGAGAGGAAAAGGAGAATGAGGCTGCTCGGTTTTGAATATCGTGACAGCAGGATCAGTGTGAATCTTTTTATTCTTGAACTGATACAAATATTTTCCCAAATCCCTGCATAATAAGAGGACGCGTTAACAACTTGGGGTAACTAAAATGGTCAGGAGAGTGGCCAGCAGTGCACCTTTCTGTCATCTTTGTGGTCTCTAAATGGCAAATGGATGAGTGGGGAATAGTCAGAGGAATATTCTTTGGTCTCTGCTCTAAAATAATATCAGTATACTTTCACATGCTGTGAAATAACTTACAGAGGTTTAGCTGAATTGCTAATACATGTGAAATGCAAAATCATGTAAAGAGCACATTGTGTGAATTGATTAAAGCTTTAGAATAACTACTACTTGGGTACAAGTCAACAGATAATTCTGGTCTAAGGTTGCCATGGAAACAACCAGTGCTTGATATAATTGAGAACATCTTAAAACCTCCTGGTGTTTGCATGCTTTTTTTTCTCCCTGCCATTTTGAGTTGCTTTAGACATGAATAGGTAGCATTGGTCAGAACAGAAGTAGTTAATGAGCAAAACCAAATACCCGTGTCCTGAATATTGATTTTTGGCTTACTACTGGTATCTTGTGCTTCATAGTTGGGCTTTTTTTTTTCTTTTTGCATCGCAAGGAGCTCGTAAGGAAGAGCAGCTCTCTGGATTCTGTGTGCTCTGTCTTCCCAGTTAGTGTGTGTTTAGAGATCGAAGCACTGATTTGGTAGAGATTAACATACTTCATCAACTGCTGTCTTAATATTAGGAGCAATATGTTTCTGAAAACCACCTTTTCAGCATGAATGGTAAGTCTTTTCTATTACCTTTGCCACTGTTACTTTTGATTTTACTCCATCTTCCCAAGCAAGAAAAATGTACCAGGTTTCCCTTTCTTGTCTGCATAGCTGCGTCGACTCCTGATCTCTTTGTTGTTGTCACCAACTCGCTGTGGCTTTCTGGAAAAAATGGCTAGTCTCAAAAGATTTGCAGGTTTTATCCATTTGCTTTCCCTAACTGATATTTAGCATTTGGAATTTAAATAATTTAAAAGCTTTGATTTAGAAATAGCTGTTACAAGTCCTTAAGGCACAGAATCGGATTGGGAAGATTTTGTAATGGAATGGTAAACATGTGGGTTGTCTGAATTTTGTGCCACATGTAATAAATTGGTTTATTGATACAGATCAGAGGCCTTCTGAAATTATCACCACCTAAAATTGTTAAACTGGCTTTTGTTGTTTTTCATCTGAACCATCCTGTTCCTCTGTGGTATTTATTATTCTTATCAATATTCTTCCTAAAGGATGGGATAGCAGAATAGTTGAGGTCATTCATGGGAGTAGGGGAGGGGAGTCTAATTTGAAATGAGATACTGTAATAGATCTAGTAAACTTACCAGAGAGGTATTTGCTTTCTAAAACCACTGGGATTGCCTGTTTCAGAATTGAATGGAATGATGAAGTACTGTATTCTTACTCAGAATGGTGTTGAAAATTGTATTCAAACACATAAACTCTGTGCTAGTACCCCCTGAGAAACAGGCATCCTTTGAAAATGGATTGCAAAAAGCCCCACTGTGTTCGTTTTCTGCAGTGATGCTTTTTTTTTGTTTCAAGCAGGTAGTCTGGATCTGTGGAAAATGACTTGAGATGTTTAGAGACTGCTTGATAGGCAAACCCAGTTGATGGTGTACGCGGGGGTCGGGGGGTTTTGTTTCATTCCCCAAACCTAAAGCTCCGTTTTTACAGAGGTTTCACTTTTGTCCATGGCGTGGAATAAAGAGTGGGAGGAGTCATCCCAGTGCCTTATCTCACAGCAGTTTGTATATCATCTTACTTCATACTTCCATGTCATCTTCTATCATACAAATGTGCTGAAGTGCTTTTCCCTGCAGTGGAGAGTGTGGCCGTGGTTCCCTCGGCACATGAAGTGCTGTGGGAACAGTGCAGGGACAGGACGAGGTTGGCAGAACTTTGTACCTACATTTTGCAGGTAATGTGCTGCAGCGTGGTGGCTCTTCAAGGAAACTGAATCACGGGCTGGCCCAGCAACCTTCGTGTGCTCCCCCCAGAGCTGGGGGGATGCTGGGTACCCCGACCTCCCTGCTGAGCCTCTCTGGAAGGCGAGGGTGAAACTACAGCCGTGCTGCACTCCTCCCTGTCATGCAGCTGCCTTCAGCTGCTGCTGGAGAGGTCTCTCCTGGTGTCAGAGTCTCTGCTCTTCACTAGTTTCCAAGCTGGGGTTTCCAGCACCTTTTTCTCCTACAGTTAGGTTGTAGCTTTGACAGGAATTAAGCCTTGTGGAAATCGGCCCCATGCATTTCGAATTTTGCTGCTGGAGTGATTTGTTTTGTTTTGTTTTTTCCTGTTCTGCTATGATTGAATCATTTAAAGGGAATATATTTCTTACAAACCAGGTGAAAGAGGTTACAGGGGTTAGGTGTGTTTTGTTGGTTGTGGGGTGTTTTTGGGGGGAGGGTTGAGGAGATGAGTGGTGTGGTTGTTTTCTTTTCCCCGGAGCATTATTCTGCAGTTTGCATCTGTAGATTTCGTTCATCTTGACATCCAGGCTTCTGGTTCCATTAAAAATAGAAACAAATAGCTGCAGCTTTTACCAAGTGTCAGTTCCCAGTCAAAAATATCTATAAATGAGAAGTCTAATTTGGCCCTTGTGAAAGATGACTATCTCTTGCTCCACCAAGCGAGGATTAGGGTCAAATTAAATCTTCAATTGCAAGTATAATTGGCCTTTTTTTAAACGACTTTTCTTTTAGGAGAGCTCTAATTCTGTGATTTGTTTTTATTTATTTATTTATGCTCTTTCTGGAAATACTTTAAAGAAGGGAAGATTGGTTTTCTACTTCTTTGGTTTAGGGTTTTTGTTTTGAACAGATAAAACTGGTAATAGCTCCCACTTCCGAAAGGTGGGAGAGACAGATGGGGCAAGAGCAGGAGCAGTGCTGGTGGGCATTGCTGATTTACTGTCCAGCTCTGTGCACGCTGGAGAACAGGAATGTCTCAGGAGAGGGGGTGAAGGGAGGCAGTGGGAATACATTAGTTAGGTGCATTGGTGACATCTTCTCAGGGCAAGAGGCAAGAAGTAGCAGCTTGTTATTCCCACTGCTGAAAAGACCATAGAAAATGGAAGGATGCCATAGAATTTCTGGGTGCCAGAGCTTTACATCTTCCTAAATGCATCTCCTTGGACTAATGGTTTCTTCCTTACAAAATTTCCTCCGTGTTACCCATGATCCTCTGACAGCAGGCTAGAATAATTTCTTGGGTGTTGACCTGGGCTCGTGTTTTGTTCTGATTCTTGTCTGAAATACTGGAAAAAAGAAGACTCAGCACAAGAGTCGCTGCATTGACGTAGTTCTAAAATACATCCCTAGAGGGGATGCTTGGTTTGGGGTAAAAAATGAGTTTAATAAAACAGAGGTGTCTTCCAAAGGGAAGAGTGTTTGGTGTGTTGTGATCTTACATCTCTGGAACTGGACTTACATTTATGGTTACATTTCTTACATGTATTTTGTTACCAGAAGATTTTCTTCTTTGCCCGGTTTGTAGCTGACCTCTCAGATTGTTTACACAGTTATTTGTAGTTTCTCCAAGAGGCACTGCTGTGGCAGGCCAAAGTTCTCACCAGGAGCTTTCCACATTTAATTATTGAGGTTCTTACAGGCAGTTTTGAATAATGTTTCTGGTGTGTTCCTTTATTCAGCCTAGTTGCTGACAGATACTCCAGCCCATGAAGAATTCATGTGGTTTAGGGGGTTTTTAAATTAATTTTTTTTTCTGGCAGGATTTACAACTCAATTCTGTGCAACTTTTCCTCCTATCTTCAGAGAGAAACCGGTTAGGCCCTGCTGAGGTCCCATCCTTTCGTTATCAGAATCCATAGTAAACATTCTTACCTACCTTTTGCCTGCCCTAATCCCGAGGCAAACAAAAACTTGTTCATTTGAAGCGTTGAATTGTGAAATGTGTTTATTTACATAAGACTTCCTCTCTCAGGAAGTCAGTCCCTCTGCTATTTAAGGTTATAAATGAACTTCTCCTGCTTGGCTAGTTTACTGCAGGCAACCCTTTCCTGTAAATACTGCATTTTCCATGGGAGATCTGTCAGTGGAGCCGTGTGTCAGAAGCTCCAGTCTCCCAAAGGGGTGAAGAGCTGTTTTGCTGGTGGACCCCGAGAGCTGTGGGGATGTCTCCTCCTCATCCCAGTGCACGTGGATGAGATCTGGTGTAGCTTGGCTCACGTGGGCTGGGACAGAGTAGCCCAGGAGCTGCTCTTTCAAGTCATTTGTAAAATACATCCCTGTAGTGAACGACTCATGTTGCTGGTTAGTTTGGAGTATAAGGAAGAAATGAGTTTAGCAAGAGTTGGGTTACAGCTAAAGGAAAGGCTCTTTGTGCATCAGTGTACCAGTATCATGAAGCATTGCCTCCCATCAACTACTTGCAGATTTAGGCTTAATATTTTTGATAATCTACCCATGAAACACTGGCTGAGAGCTGTCCAGTGATACATTGTCCTCTGTAGTCATTTAACCCCTAGGAAGAGGGAAGATGGGGCAGTAAGATGGAAAGGAAAGTTGGTGGTAGCCAGTTTAGCCAGTATCTTACCAGTGTAGAAGGGTAGGTAGCTTAACTAGAGTAAAAACTGCAGCAGGTGCCATCAGTATTTTGCTTGCTGTGTAGTTTTGCCTCTACCAAATAATCAGATTTCCCCCTTAGATTTGTATTTAACTGCAGGGAATTTGCTCAAAACCTTAGCTCAAGAATCTGAAACATTTGCAGGATATTTTATAGTAGTGCCCTAGAAAATTTTGTTCTTGCAACTCATTCTTAAAATATATTCTACTTTTTTTTTCCCCCTCCTTCCCCACATGGTAACCATGGAAATAGATGCACTGCGGAAACAAAGAGGTGTTTGAAATTTCACAATTTTTGCACAGTTTTCACTTTTCTTTGTCAAATATCTTGCTTTCTTTAACCCAGGAAGGCAGTCTGTTACAGCGTAGGTCTTGTGGTAGTTGCACCATCTCAAATTGCTGGATAAAGTTCAGCTACAACCCTAGAAGGTGGAACTGCACAAATGAAGCTTAATTCCTAATAGCTCACAAAGCACATCAACGTGTGGTAATAGAGGATTTTTACAGGTGAAGCTTTTTTCACATCATTTTTTCTGTATGAACTAATTTAGTACATAGGGAACGTTAAGTGCAGCATTTGAAAGTAATTGTGTGAAATGTATAACTTATTCTTTTGAAATACCAAGTTAATAGAATTAATTTGTCTAATGCAATAAATGAAAATTAATAACTGGAAATCAGAATTAGGTTTCAGAAGCCTTTTCAGGTGTCAGTGCTGTGCTTTCATGGTCACCTTACACCAGCACTCCTTCACAAAAGGAGCATTTTTCCCACCCTGTGGATTTGCCCATTTCCCCTCTGCTCAGCCATGCATGTGAGGAGAGGAACTGGGAGCCTCCCTGGATTAAAATTAGCTTCCCTTGTTGTCCCCTGCATTCTGTCCATTACTTTTTAATCTGGCCTAATTCCCTGACCTGCCACAAGGATGGGTTTGCTCCTTTTAAGGAAGGTCGTGGCAGAGACTGAGGGATGAGTGACTGTGGAAGGGCAGGACTGGGCTCTTCTGTACTGATACCAGCCCTTACTGAGCACCCAGCTGCAGCCTCCCAAACCAAACTGTTCTTTCTTGGACTTCTAAGCCTCAAAGCATGTGGATTGTTGCAAGAGAGGAAACAGATTTGCAAGCGTGTTGTCTCCGGCAGCCTGGAATAATTCACTTCAAGAGCAGGAAGAAGATAGGAGAGAGACTCCTTTCCTTAGGCCAAAGCTGGTTTAACATAGTCCAGAACTAACCAAATGCCAGTTCTGGCTGCTTGGCTTAGAAGACTGGAACAAAAAAAAGCAACTAATCATTCAGCAGAAGGTTGCTAATAATGCTTTAATTTGAAGGCAAGAAAAAGAGGTGCCACCCTGAAGGACCAAAATACCCCCAGGGATGGAGCAACTCTCATCCACCAGGAATGTGCAGGATGCTTCAGGTCATGTCCCCTACTTGGATGTTTGGATGAAGCTGTTTCTGCTTATAATCAATAATTTAGGGTTTGAGTAAGAAATTCCAGCTCGGGTGCTAGGCTGTGGTGGGTTGGGGGTTTTGGTGTTTTTCTGTGCATGGCTCGAGGGGGGAGTTGTGTTTTGTTCCAGTTTGGTTTTCATATTAAGTACATAAATGTATAAATTTTGCACATTGGGTCTGGATTCTCGTTTGGGTTAAGCAAGCAGAGTTTGTCTCGTGTTTGGTTGGGGTTTTTTGGTGGAAAATGATTGAGCAGGCACATACAGCTCTGCGGAGAGAGCTAGCACAAGAATTGTTGTGTTTGCAGCTGACTGAATTTACTGATTTACTATAAACACTTGGGGGTTTGTGAAACAAAACTGCAGGGGTTCACATTCTACGTGACTCTGCTAGTTGGGTTTAGCCCTGTCTCCACAGAGCAGCCTCTGTTACCTTGTACTCTTGAGATTAGCAGGGTTCACTGCCTCTGCTTGGACCTGTACGTTATCATTTCAGAACAAGAATAATGGGGAAAGACTGAAAATTGGGTTTGGATCTCAAATTCATTTTATTATTGCTAATAAAAGTGCTCGGTCAGACTGTGGCCGTTGTGTGCAAGCAAGAATCTGTTGCTCAGAGTTCCAACAAAAATAGGTATTGCCTCTGAGAGCTGAAAACCTGGCTCCTCTTTGGGTTCCTCTCAATCTGTCCCATCTCTTGTGCAGGCTGTTGCTGTCTAGCCAGCCAGCTAAGGAGGTGAATGTTAAGTAAGGCTTCAACTTTAATTTTTAGCTTAAAATTACAGCATGTAGCACTGAAAACTACAATTACAATATATAAAAAAAAAAACAAGTAGGAAAAGCTGAGCTCTTTATAGAGCTCTTAACTGGTGAAATTTGCTTTTACAAAAGTGACAAAATACTGTCTAGCTCAAGACTTCAAAATGAATCAGGATTAAAAGGAGATTCTGCCTGTGGTGCAGATTTTGAGTGTTAGTGGAGAACAACTTGCAGGTTACTGTTGCTGCACGTTGTAAATTAATTCCTGACAGTGCTCCCCCAAAATCAGAATCTAGTGCTGCTCTCTCTACTCCTTAGGTTTGGCCTTAATTTACTGGTTATCCTGCTGCTCTCCCTTTTTCTCCATGGGTTTTCCATGCCCTTCTCCACTTCTTACCCATCCTGGTGCAGTTGGATGATGAGCACTTCCATTTCATAGCAGACTCAGATGCTCCAGGGAATTCTTACGTGAGCACTTGGGGGCTTTGTACCCCAGAAATGGACTCTTGCAGAACTGCTCCCTATGTTTTGGTTGGGGCATTTTGGGGGGTGGNATATATATATATAAAAAAATTAAAACTTCTGGCTTGCTGGCTCTTGTGGGAGATGTGCTGGAGAATAACAAATACTGTGCACGTGGGAGGTGGGAGAAAGGCAAAGTAATTGATGGTAACTCTTCAGTACTGCTCCATCTGTGACCCCAATCCCTGCTGTCATCG
>VWZY01002146.1:81960-110837 GCA_013399075.1 Chloroceryle aenea | reverse complement strand
TGTGGGAGATGTGCTGGAGAATAACAAATACTGTGCACGTGGGAGGTGGGAGAAAGGCAAAGTAATTTATGGTAACTCTTCAGTACTGCTCCATCTGTGACCCCAATCCCTGCTGTCATCGTGCCCCTGCCGCTCAGAGGTCCAGCCCTTTTTTTCCCAGGAGCTTTCCTCCAATTCCCTTGTTCTTAGACTGTGTGTTAGGCCAGAGTACTCTACAATACTCACACCTTCTGTTGGGGTTTTTAACAAGCTTGCTAGCTTTTCATACAAAACCCTGTGTTGTGTGACTGCTGAGATGAGAACTTCCTGCTGGGCTTTGGGCACGGCTGCGGTGTGGGTTTGGGTTTGTGTGTGCTAGAGGTTTGTGTCTTGGTTTGGGGTTTTCTTGTTGATTTGGGACTTGCTTGGTTATTTTGGAGTTTTGGGGGGGTTGGATTTTTGTGGAGTTTATTTATTTTGTTGGGGTTTTGGAGGGTGAATTTTTTCCCTTTTTTGTTGTTTCTTTTTTCCTGTTTTCTTTTTCTGTTTGTTGGGTTTGTGGGTTTTTTGTTTGGCTGGGTCGGGTGGTGGTGTTTTTAATAGCTCCTTGTTTGCTGATATTACCTAGGAAGCTCTGGATATTGAGTTCCCCTTCCCTTAGAACTCTCTTCCAGCAAGCAGGCTTTCCAGCTTCTCACCATGTCACCTTGCTTCTGGGTACAGCTCTCTGCAGCCTCCCTCCACCTGCAATATGCAAGGGGATGGCTTCTCACTCCTCCAGCTCTGGTGCATCTGGAGCATTTCTTCTGACCAGGGTTTCAATTGGAGCTGCCAGAAGCTAGAAAACTGCATGAAGTCTTTCAGTTGTGACTGCTTGGCCATTACCTTACTACCTTGGTCTGAATGTCCCTGGGTTGCCTACGATGTGCCTTGAGTGGTTGCATCCCATAAAAGCTGCTTCTCCTGCCAACGACTGCTTGTGCTGGTCACAAAGAGCACTAGGTTTGGCTCTGTGCTTGTGCTTACCTGATCTCTGGACCACTGGTACATCCTCTCCAGTTCCAGCTGGTGCCCTTCCTGAAGTGTCCAGTTGTTCTGACCACTGCTGTGGCCCTCACTCTGCCGGTGCTGTTACTTGTCCTTTGCCTTTCTCCTTCCAGAACCTTCATTTCTTGAGCAACAGCTTTTCCTCCTTCAGTTTCAGCCCCCTTCACTCCAACTTCTGCTGTACCAGTGAAAGCAGCCTGAATGGGGTCTGTTTACTGCTCATTGCATACGCTCTTCGCACGCTCATCTTCGCTTTGCTTCGCTCACCAGTGGCCATCCTCCTCCTCTGGTGTCCATCCAGGATCCCCCTGTGCATTCCAGTTTGCTTACAGCAGCCTCAGCCGTGCAGTTCAGACTTCTCAAGTGGTTTAGTTGCTGTTGTTGGTTGAAGGAACTGAAATTTGAGTGTGAAATTTTAATTTTTTTAAATTTTATTTTGGAGCCTGCTTGCCATTTCTGTGCCATCCACCACATGCCATGCAATTCACACATGCTGTCTTTTGGAACAAAGTGCTAAGTAGTGGGAAGATCACCCGATTACAGGTTTTATTGTGATCCAGTGCTGCAGTGAGGAGAGATACACTCTGGTTAGCAGCACTTCCATGGATGTGTGTGTTTTGGAATAGTTTAATAATTAAAGATGCCAACTTGAGCTCCTGAAGTTTTGTAAGCTGTGCTTATTTCTGTAATACATCATCTTTTTTTCCTACTGAATTTAGCAGCCTTTGTGGTTTGTTCTTCCCCCCCTTTTCTTTGCTCAAACATTCTGTGATTTAGCATGAGTCATTCTGTCTGTGTGGGAAAGGGCTGGTTTATTACAGAGTCCCTTCTGAAGTGGGGAGGGGAAAGGGTGGAATATATTTGTGTTTTCTATGTGTTTGTTGTGAAAATGCATAAAACTTTTTTTTTTTCTTTCCTTTTTTTTTTTTCTCTCTTCTCTTTCTTTCCTCTCTTCATCATCTCATCTGTGTGGGTGAATGTTCCTGCAAATCCTTGGGGAACCTATAGAGACTTTTGGTATGCTTATTCCTTCATTAGTGCCCAAAGTCACAGATGCTAGGAACACTTGAAAGACTAAACGAGTCACATCATTACAATGTAAGGTGGCTAAAAATGTGCACTTGAGGGAAAACTCCCAAGTTACCATCTGACAAACCTCCTCCTTGCCATCAGCACAAGAATACCAATGGCCGTTCCTATCCAGTTGGTATCAGTTTTGATTCTGCCCTTGAAAAGTAGGAATGAAACCTACTCTCCTGTAGCAAGAGCTGTTGTTTTGTGACTGAGATACACCTTCCAAAAATACCTGTTGTGTTTCAAGTCCTAAATCCTGTTTTCCTAAGTGACTCCAGTGTATGCACTGAAGCTGCCTGAATTCTGTTTGCTCACCTGCTGAATTGTGGTGTGGTGCAGGAGCCCGGGTGACCTCTCAGAGTGAGAACCAGACAACAGTTTAACCCCCTTTCTCATTAGGAAGAAGATGTAATTCTAATAAACACACCCAGAATACAAAATCATTTCTAAAAGCTGCTTTTTTTCAGATAAAGAAGTGCTATTAGGTAGCTTTATTTTGAAAAGATGTGTTCAGTGCTGCTTTCCAAGAGAGCAAAAGTAGAGTAAGCTACAGGTTTTGTTGAAGGAGCACTTGTGGCTTATTGATACTCCAGAAATGAGAGCTTTTCCTCAGAGTTCCCCAATTGGAATAGTTCTAGATGGATTGTATCTTTCTCAGGAACAGCATTCTTGACTCCATAAGTAGAATTGAAACAGGAACGACGTGTAAATGTCATTAAATATTTTTTTAACTACTGAATAGTAATATCTTAGCACAAACTAGGTGAAGAGATGGGATGCTGATGAATGCAGATAGCATGAGGGATATTTAAGACATGGGCTGTAATAAAGGACACCAATTATTTCATGCTTTGGTTATGCTACCTCAAGTTAACCTGTATTTTTGAGCTACAGGCACTTAAGTTTGAGAGCTCAGCTTTTTGGTGATCTTAATGACATCTTTTTCTTTGTCATTAAGAGAAAACAATGTTTATGCTACCCTGACAAATTGATGTTTTAAAAACCTTAGTAGTAGTCATCACTTTCTCAAGTCATCTCTGTTCTCCTAATGAAAATGGGATCATGAGGGATGAATTTGGACATCGTGATGAGAAATTAGTTAATGCCATGGGAAATCCTGACCTTTTCTCAGATTAGGAACATTAGAAGTTGTTATGAGTAACCCCATAATTTAAAAACAAGGGAAATATTTTCCCCCCATGGGATAAATGTTAAACATATTTTACTGATTACCTACTAAAATATTTTTAACTCTTACTGAGTTTTAATGCCAATTTGGAATTGCTCCTTTGATATTGGCTACATTTTTCTTCCTCTCCTTAACCATAAGCTTAGGGTAATACAAATATTCCTCCTCTTTAGTATTACTTGCTTCTCTTAAAATAAAATCTCTGAGTGGATATCAGGCTTTAAACTTCTTTCTAAGCTTGATGTCTGCCAGCACTTTTGACACTTTTTCTGACCTTTCCATTTTGTTTGCTGCTCCCTTAGAGCCAGGGATGGTGGGAGCCATAAACCATAAACCTCCCTTGAGTATTTGGTGATCATTGAGTCCCATAGCACACTTGAGAGGAGAGAGGGGGAGAAGGAAAACAAAAGAATTCAAGGCCAGCCCTCTCCAGGGCTGCTGCTGTAACTGGAGTGATAATAGAAGAGAATTTTTGTCAAGTTCTCTGTGTAAACACTAATATTCTCTGAATAGAAAAGTACAGAAAAGTTCTGATTCATCAGATGATTGTTTCCAGCCCCTTATCAACCTAATTTTTTATGACCACCAGAAGGTAAATACAGTTGCTAAAACATGTATTTCTAGATACTGACCAGAATAATCTTGGCACATAGCTGAGTATTTTTAGAAGTTGCTTGTGGCAGAACATCACAGTACAGAAAATCCACTGTTATTAACATTTTATTATGTGAAATGATTCAGAGAACACAAACCAGTCTGATATTTTCTCCTCGAGTCCGTGACTCTTTCAGAACCACGGCAGGGTCTGAAACACCTCCTATTTATGACTCTGCCTTACCAATGATCTGGCTGGGAATTGGGAGTTGTAAAAATAATTAAAAAAACCACAACAGCTGAAAGATGCTCTGAACAAAATACGCTGGTGCACATTTTCAACAGTCATCCAGAATTTTGCTATTATCCATTCCTTCAATTCCGATGAAAAATTCCCTGTTAAAACCAGGTGCTCTCTGACTGTGGGCATGCCCGATGTGCCGTGTCGTAGCCCTGTGCTTGTCTTTGCTTGCAGTAATGCTGTCCATTTGGTACTCCAGCTTGCAAACAGCCTTTACCTAAAGGTGATGAGGGGAAAAAGCAATGAGATTGATGTTACACTCAATCACCTGCAGTAAACTCTATCTTTTCTTTAACAAAGATAAAACCTCTGTGTGTGGAATGGCTATTTATAAATGGCAGGAGTTTGTGGTTTCATATTTTTTTTTCCCCATCAAATTAAGACTGGCTTACATCACCTTAAAGCCTGCTTGCGTGTACAGTAGTGCCAGTTGTTAGAGCTGGTGTAGTTTAATTCATGTAGAATGGTATAGTTCCTCCAGAAGGCTTAGAGATCCCCTGGAGATACTGTAGAACTTCTAGAGGCATTGATGCTTGCTTTCATACGTGGGGAAAAGAGATCAGTTGAAGAAAGAATTTGATAATAAAGCTTACATTTCTTTGTTAACAAAGTACCTCCATTGCATCTGTGATGAATACTGTGAGTTAACATGTACTTTCTTTGTGTGTTTTCAGTGAAAGAGTTCCTAGCCAAAGCCAAAGAAGACTTTTTAAGAAAATGGGAAAGCCCCCCTCAGGTATCAAGCATTTAAACATTCAATAATTTTCTCTGTGGCATATTTTTAGTAACGCTATCCACGCGTTAGCACTCTAACAAGCAGGGCAGAAAACAGAAGTAACTTTAAGGCCATTTTTAAAGGAGTTTCCATTTTTAATACTGGTTTTGTCACTGAAGTTCATCAGCAAAGACCCTGAGGTCTTCTCCAGATCTGAACGGGTGGAGTGCTCCCACTGAACAACAGTTTCTCTTCCTGAGAACAGTGCTCATCGTCAACACGACGAGACTCAAATCTATTGGCATGTTTTAGCTGCCCTTCCATAACCAAAAGCATTGGCACAGCTGGCTTTTACTCCATCAGTAATGTCAGCCATGGGATTAAGGGGAATTAAGGGTATCAAGTCCACCATGGGGGGCTTGTGGGCAGGTTAAGGAACTTGTTAGAGAAAGCTTGTGAAAACTGAAGAGGGGAGTTTGGGTTTTTGGAGGGTGGTCACTGTTGTTTTTACAGTAGTATTTGAAATGCTATGGTGACAGTTATCCAAGAAAATGTACTCAGTTATATGCTCTCCAGACAACTCTCCTGTAGAACAGTCTCTAGAGCTTGGGGTTTTTTTGCATGTTCTTTTCTAATATTCTTCTTTGTGAAGCATGTTATTGATCTGCAAGTTATATTCATGATCTGTTTAGTGCTAAACGTTTCTTGCCCAGCATGTCTCATCTCTCTGGACAAATTCTGCAAATGTTGATACAATTCAGTTAAGTCTTTTTCTGTTTTAATGAGTACCACGTAAAATCTTAATTAAAATTTGACAGGCATGAAATTATAACAACAATATAGTTGGTTCTAGTGGTTTTGTTAAATGTAGTTTTACCTTTTTTTTAAGTTGTGTCTTCCCCCCCAATGAAATCAGTTCATACAATTGGTATTAGACTGTAAATAACACCATTATATCTTTGTACCTCTAGAATACTGCTGGCCTAGATGATTTTGAGAGGCAAAAAACCCTTGGAACAGGATCATTTGGGAGAGTTATGATGGTGAAACATAAATCCACAGAACAGTATTATGCTATGAAGATACTGGACAAACAGAAGGTTGGTGTTAGAGTGGGGTTTGTTTCCCCCCGATCTGGTGACTGTGGCTGAACTGTGTTGTGCTCAGACAGCTTTGCTTTTCAGCCAGCAGATTCAGTTGCTGGGATTGTGTTGAATTCTTACAACCACCACTAACAGTAGTGGCAGGCTAAAGAGGCTCTAAGTAGTGTCTGAGGCATTAATAAAATGTTGTCTGTTAAATTCTTTGCTTAGTTTTTGTGAGGAGGCCAATATATTCTTTAGCAAAAGCAAAATGTAGCACTGTAGTTTACTTAAAAATGAAATATCCCCTTGCAAGGTAGCTCAAAATTCTGGGAGACTCTTTGGATCAGAAATTGTCAACATTTTTCAGTTGTTAACTGTAATTAAACCAAATGGTTGACACAAATAATTTCCATTCTTCATCCCATGAGATACAGCTTTCTGCCTGCATAATTCTATAGCCTGTTGCCTCCAACCCCCTGCAAGATCTGGCAGAACTGGCTGCTTGTAGGAATGGAAATCTTGACTTTGTATTCTCCTCAATGGCTGAGCTATATAAAATAAGTCCATTTACTCCTGCTCACACATAACAAAATGCATAATTAAACTTCTGGCACAGTTTCCTGCCTTTCTTAGCAAAGGGTCCAAAGATCAAATGGAATTTATCAAACTCCAAAAGTATCTCCATTTAAATGCAGGCAAACCTTCAGAAAACCTAGATATGTTTTCCTTACTGATTCCTTACCTGACATGTAGTAAGAAACTATTCTTTCTAGAGATCTCTGCAAAGCCTGTTGCCTCAGTGTTCCTCTTTAACATGGTGCTAGACCTTTTTAGTCCTCTTTGGGCATTGTTGTTGTAATCCATAAGGTTTTTCATTATCTGTAAAGTTGCAAGCTTGCTTTCAGGTAATTGTCTTATGCTGAAATATTTAACAACTATAAACTATCCTGCTTAAGTGAAGATACATTTTTCTCTCCTAGGTCGTCAAACTGAAGCAGATAGAACACACACTGAATGAGAAGAGGATATTACAAGCAGTGAACTTTCCTTTCCTTGTAAAACTGGAGTATTCTTTTAAGGTAATCATTATTTTGGAGGTGGTTGGTTGGATTTCAGGGAAGTGCCTGCTCAAACTTTAGATATTCTAACATTTAACTTTTATAAATAGTTTAAGTCTTTTTGTTTTCAAAGGTGCTTCACTTGGCACTGTTGACAGGTCAGCCCCAGTTCACCAAGTGATGATTGAAAAGCTCTTTCCAAATAAATAAATACACTCTTTAGATGTTTCTGTTGTTTGGGAGGGAAATTGGCTTTGTACAGCAGGGAGCTTTTAGGCATCATTCTACCTTTAGGAGGAAGCAAAGGATGTATTTCTGCAGCAGGATGTGGAATGGTAAATTCCTGAGTGTTCTGCAGATACTTGGCTTGAGATTTATACCTGAGGCAAGTCTTAATGACAGCCTTAGCCACGAAGGAAGGAACTTTGAGGGTACCTTCTAATTTCACGGGAGTAGTTTTAGGCTGTAAAGAAATTGTGTGTTTTCCTAATTGATAGTGAGATGCATCCTCTATCAATATTTCCTTTTTTCTAATACCATTTAAAATGAGCCCACATGTTGTACCTTAATCTTTACAGTTTTGAGGTTTAGGGCTGGGGGAGACAAGAATATCTCAGCTATCTGTCAATTCTGACCTTTCAGGAGTGCTACAGCTTGTCTTGCAGTAGGCATCTTATCCTCTCTTCCATTGGGCCCCTTAAAGACCATTCTCTGTCAGGAACTCCCTCATTATTCTATTTCAAAGTAGATTTCTTGAGCAGTGTGCTGCAGCTTTTGTCACTCTACCCCTGTTGCTTTATATTTGTTAAGGTCATTGGATGACTACAGTTTTTCATCTTCATTCTTTAATAGAATATACTTTGTAGGAATTCTAGAGACTATAGTATGCTTAATATATATTTGTGTGTGCTTTCCTTGCTTTCTTAGGACAATTCTAATTTATACATGGTAATGGAGTATGTTCCTGGTGGTGAAATGTTTTCACATCTAAGAAGAATTGGAAGGTTCAGGTAAGAGCATTAATGACATTATTCCTTTTAAAAGGCTTATGCTGCTCATCTGGGGAGAGGGATTTATAAAATTTGTTAATATTGAAGAAAAAAAAAAGAATCCTGAAGGGCTAAGTGCATTTAATTTACCCCTTTGGGTGGACATAAACTAGCAGGCAATGAAAAACTTGCAATGATTTCTTATTTTTCTTATTCATGATAGGGTCTTGGAATTCCTATGCATTTTGTCACTGAAATGATACTTGAAAAGTAGAATTTAAAGTTTAAGCTCTGTATTGTGGGTCAGATTCAGCTTGATTTGCACGTGAGACTTAAATTTAGGGCCTGAATGTATCAATTCTAAAATGTCTGCTCTTTGCTTTATTTTTTTTCTTGTTACACAGTAAAGGAACTAGTTAGAAGATACTTAATTTGTCTATCCCTGGCAGTTACGTGGTGGTTTCAGTATCTTGGGATAGCACTGGGGTACTTAATACTCTCTTACTTCTTCACAGTGAACCACATGCACGGTTTTATGCAGCTCAGATAGTGCTAACATTTGAGTACCTCCATTCATTAGACCTCATCTACAGAGATCTAAAGCCTGAAAATCTTTTAATTGATCAGCAAGGATACATCCAGGTATGATATTCTTCATATATTTAGGGAGTGGAGCCTTGCCTTACAATGTAGGGTTAGGTGATGCTAGCAAATGTGTTTAGAATAAATGGTCTGAAGCTGGGTGGCATGTTGGCGTGTGTTCAGGGAGCAGTAAAATGCCCTGCAATGGATAAAACCATTGGATTTTACTTCCTTTGACTAAAATCTAGTGTGCACAGTGGAGCTGTCTGCAGGCGAGCGAGTCGCCGAGATTTCCCTTGGGCTGTGTGGTGAGAATTGGGTGATTACATGGCTCTGTTCATCTGACCTATTTTATACATCTGCCCTAGAACAAGACAAAAGTGCCATTAAATGTCTGATTCTGTGCACTGTCTGTAAAAGTAGTTTAAGATGACCAGCTTAAATGTCAGCACTGACACTAGAGGACTGTGCATTGGCCACCCTTGGCGAGTCCTTCACCTTCTCAGCACATCTGGAGTAAGAGCTGAGTTGAGATGAGAATTGCAGTGCTGCAGATGGCAACTTTGGGTTTACAACAGCCTCTCCCAAAGCTTCCTCATCTTCCTTTTAGCTCTTACCTTTGTATTCTTAAGGGGAAATGGGAAGGTGATGTACAGCACCAAGCACTCTGCAATGCTTTGCAGTCCTTAGACTCTTCTTTCTCATCCTCTCACCTTCTGCCATAGCAGCATCTAACAGGAAAATACATATTAAAAGCATTTGAGAGAAGTGAAAAAGATTCTTTCAGTGTTTATAACTGGAAAATAATTTTGCATGGATTCCAAAAGAAAACAAGATAGAGAAATCTTAAGTTCCATTAATCTGGTTGGGGAGCCCTGTGAATGGCTGACTGCAGAACTGGCAACTCTCCATAAGCAACAGCACCTTTTTGGGATGGTGGTCAACCTGCAAATGATGATAATGGGTCCAGCTCTTCCCAGGAGTAGTTGATTCACCTCTGCTTATGAGCAGAGAGAGACTTGTGCTCCTATGTTGATACTGCAGCTCCAACTAAATTGCTGTTGTTTCTAGCAAAAATGAAGCAAAATCTGCATTGGTGGCTTGGATTTTGGCTTGTTTAATTGTGACACTGGTGTATCAGAAACATCAGCACAGGTTATTGTGTAATTAGCAGAGATTATTGTTGTACTATTAGGCTTTCTTAGGGAATAGGTTGAAAATGATACCGAGGAGGAAATTAAATAGATCCCCAAACAAGCATAGACTTGATAGCTTGAAACTGATCCCAGAATTTCACATGTAACTCCCATATGTATTCCACAACACGGTCCAGGGAAGATCATGGAGAGGATGAGCTCTCATACAGAGTTCTGAAAAAGTGCTGCAGAAAACGTGATGAATAAAGAAGTTCTAATGGCCAGGAACTTGCCATTTGTGAATACAGCTACTGCTCCAGTTCCCTCCAGCTCCTCAGATAAACAAGCTTGACTCTGATGATGCTTTCAAATATACTCAGAAATTAATGGGAAAAACTCTTTTATGTTGTCTTATTCCCACACTAATTTTACATATAACCTTTATACACTTATGCAATAAAACTAAATTTACAACACTGGCAGATATCTTGACCCTTTTTGTGATTCATTTATTTGTTAACTAAAGGGAAAGAGAAATATCTTGGTGATACACACATTTATTAAACTTCCAGCAGTATAAACAGTCTGATGTGAAAAGTAGAAGAAAAAAAATTATTCATGTAATCCTAGTACATGTGGAAGATTAGGAAGCCCAAGTTGCTACTCATTTTTTCTAAATTATAAATAAATGTTTCTATTGGGGGGCTGGGGGGGAAGTATTTTGTGTTTATTTATTAATTTTATCATGAGAAATCTTCTGAGTTGGAAATCTTGGAAGGACTGGCTACTAAAGGTACATCTGACTACACGTTGAGATGTGATTTAAGAAACAAGTTTTTCCTCTGTATAAAATAGCTTGCCAAAATATTTCTAAAGTGCTTAGATATTTTTTTTATTAATGCATTTACAGTCAATTGATTTCTTCTGATGACAGGTCACGGACTTTGGCTTTGCAAAAAGAGTAAAAGGAAGAACTTGGACGTTATGTGGGACTCCAGAATACCTGGCACCTGAAATAATTCTCAGCAAGGTACTTTGTCTTGTTGTTCAGCCATGCATTTGATGAAACTAAAACCACCCAATTATTAAACTCTGAGGGATAAAATATTGCTGATAGTTCCCAAAATCAAAAAATACTTTTCTTTGGGGAGCAAATGCTTGTTATTTACAGGGTTTTTTTGTTCCTATACAGCTAAAGCAGTTGAATAAATTGCAACATGTCCATTACAAATTCTTCATAGCAGCTTTTTCAGGAAAGACTTAGCCCAGGGCTTTGTAAAAGACCTCAGAGAACCCATATAAAATCGATGGGGTTGATGGCATTTTCTGTGTTCTGTCTCTATTTTTTAATGTTAAATAGGATTTACTAATGATTTTGTGTTCAGGCTTTAAAAATCAGATCATAAATGCCTCTGTAACAGCTCATTAGTGGATCCTTTAAGCTCTTACAGCCTGTTTACTAAGTATAAGAGCCATGTTCTAACATGCAGATAACCAAGCTAAAAGGTGATGCTATAGGATAATATAAGAAGCATTGCTGTAGTTACTGAAATTTCCTTAAGCTTTGAAAGAATTTACAATCATTCTGTACCACTGGTATTTTGATTTTAAATAAATCAGTGGATTGTGGCCATTTCTGTCACTTGGAGGGTCTTGTCCCATCAGTGTAAAGACTCCACCAAAACTCCGTACGGGAACGTGCACCAAAAGTTCCATTTTCACCCCCTGTCCTCACTGTGTTAGGTTTTCAGTGCATCTCTGTTGGAACCTGTGAGCCTCAGGCTGGTTTGAAGTGGGTTGTAAGTTCTCTTATTAAACAAGCACGAATTCATTCGCTCCCTTCGTATTCCATAGCTGGATGTTGCAGATCTTGAACTGTGTTAGGAATGGTACTAAGGGTGGCACTTCTCATTTTATCCAGGGTTACAACAAGGCAGTGGACTGGTGGGCATTAGGAGTGTTAATCTATGAAATGGCAGCTGGGTACCCCCCGTTCTTTGCAGATCAGCCCATTCAGATCTATGAGAAGATTGTGTCTGGCAAGGTGAGTGAAGGCTCTCTGGATTTTAGCAAATGTGGTCGTTTGCAGAATGGAGTAGGTGCAGAATTCACTGGCTACCAGCCAGGAAGTGATTTGGAAAGCATCTGGGAAGACTCTGTAATGTGTACTTCTTTTTTGTGCTTGGGTAAAAATGATCTGACTCCTATTAACATTAATGTTCAGCTGTATGTTTTATTTGCCTAGCTCTTTTCTTTTCTAGAAATACTCTTGCAGCTTTTGAGAGGCTCTGAAGAGCTTCTGTAATTCATAGTAGGTTTCTTCTGCACTCCTGTAGTTCAAGACATGTCTGATGTTCTATTTGGCTTTCATTGTTACAGAATTCCTTTTGTTTTTATTCAAGTGTTTCCGACTTTTCTCTCTTGTTTTTCATTAATTTCTTAGTGTGCCAGACAGCACAAAAATGGGATCGTTCTGTTGTTCCTCCTGCCAGATGATGTTGTCTCTCCATGATTATTTGTGCTCACTGGATTTGTTAGGGGGGTTCTCTTTGTGTCCCTACAGAACCACGTGCTGTGCCACACCTTACATACTCCTGTAGTTCTCATCAAGGGAAGTTTCTCCGTAGGCCCCGTGCTACCCTCCAGTGAGATGGATTCCTGTCTGGGACCATACTTAAACCAAGAGGGTGGTTGCCCTTTGAAAGGCTGGAATACTGTGACCCTTCAGCATCTGGCATTAATTTGCAAAGAGATATCTTTTAAAGAAACATTTATCTTCTCAACTGAAAAAGCTTAGGCATTTTTTGCAGTTGTATCCAGTTTGCTCCACGCTGTACTGTTGATGATCTGCCTTTTTTACTGAGTCCATGGATGGATGGTTGCAGAAACAACGCTGGACTTGAAGTCTGGGAAATCTTAACATTCAGCTCTCAGCTAGAAGTCTGTTTCCTTTGTAACCTCGAGTCTTCCGTTTGATCTACCTCGTGCACTTGGTTCTCTACATAGTAAAAGGAGTTAGTATTTCCTTAGATGTAGGCATTACAGTCAGTAAAACTTGTTAGCTTCTGGTGTACTACAAGAGATCCACATTGACAGAAACAGAAGCTGTGTCCTTGATTACCAGACCTCTTGATTTTGAAACATTTTTACATGTTAAATAATTCTGTTCACTTACAGCTGAGTATAGGGGTGTCAAACACATGACAAATCCACCTTCCTGCCTGATCTCAGTAGATCTGCTAGTAAACCCTATGTAATTCCATCCCATGAATCATCTGCAGATATTTCTTTGCTGGGTCTGAAAGAATTGCATTGGCAGGTCACTTGTGTGCTGCTCTTTAAATAGTGCTGTTATTATTTACGTCAGCCTTTTGCTGGTGGTGTATTTAGTTACCAGAAGTTCCAGAGAGAATTTTCACATGCTGTTGCTGAATGTGTGGTTATTTCAGAGCTTATCTATAGATGTATTATGCTGTGTGGAGAAATCTTACTCTTACCTCCTATGTACAGACAGAATACAATTGGTTTTCCTAAAAAATAGTTGAGAATACTGGGAGATGATGTGTTGTTGAGACACCAAGTTAAATTCAGCTTTTTTCATCATTATTGCATTAAATTAATTTTACATTAGATTCATCACATATTCCATTAAATTAATTTTTACAGCTTGATCAGATCTAGAAACTTTTCAGTTCAAAAAAAAAAAAGCTGGACAAGGTAAAACTATTGCTAAAAGGCTCTGTGAAGCAGAAATGCATGTGCAACAAGAATCCTCTCTGTGCATTTCTGCTTGATGGGGTTTTGGAAGAATAGGAAATGGCCCCAGGGTTTTACTTTGTGTGAACATCATCTTCACAGGGGGGAAGGATCACATTTGTATATTGTTTTTTAATATTGTGGATGTATAATTTTAGGTAAGGTTCCCGTCACACTTCAGTTCAGACCTAAAGGATCTTCTAAGAAATTTACTCCAGGTAGATTTGACCAAACGATACGGAAATCTCAAGAATGGTGTAAATGACATAAAGAATCACAAGTGGTTTGCCACTACAGATTGGATTGCCATTTATCAGAGAAAGGTAAGACCTTTCCTTATCAAAACTATTACAGGTTGAAGTAAAACTTCCAATTATTTTTGTGATTTGTCGTTTTCTTTTCTAAGTCTGTCACTTAAACTGAGAAAAGGTAGAAGTAGTTTCATCTTTTAGACTCTGAAGAGTATATATTGATTGCATTATGTCTGTTCCTTGGTGATATTTACCCTGGAGCTCAGTGTGCACTGAGGCTCTCTTAACAGGTGGTGTGCTTTAGTCTCTTCTGGAATATCTCACGAGGAGCCATTCACATTTTACTGAACCCCTGCTCTAGGGGCCTCTCCAAGCTCCCTCCAGCGCAGAAAGGCACTGCTTTTCATTTCAGCCTGCTCTTAGCAGTCACTCTGCTTCAGTGCTAAGCAGTACACTTCCTGCTCTTGCCATCTCTGTGACAGGGACAGGATCAGATGGAGAGAATGTCTGCTCAGTCCTCAGTGTCTGCTGAGGAGCTGTGTGTCTTCTGATGCCACACTGCAGTTGAGTGCAGTTCCCTAAGCTGTGGCAGTGAGAACAGTCCTGCTGAATGCTTTTTTGTGGCATTTTTAGAATGGTTTTCCACAACTGCCTGACCAGTGTGACAGTTCAGTCCAGGTCTGTCTGCCCGTAGCTCTAAAGCTCTGTCTCCTCTTGAATGAGGAGTCAAAGTCAAATACCTGTGGATTAGTGAGTTACTAGAAACAAGTTCCTAAGAAATCATTTGTTCTTTGAAACGTGACCTCTTGAATTCTCAGCCTTTCAAAAGACAACAACAAGAGATTAAAATAACTAAATTGGTGTTGTCCCCCAAAGACTCAGGTGGAGAAGTAATTTTGCATCTAGGTATTGCTAAGAAGGCTGGAGTTAAGCACTGTTTGAAGGAATTGGTTTACCTTGTCAAAATGCTAACAGTCTTGACTATAGAGGCATGAACTTGCTGCTCTAACAGCAGTTATTTTAAAGGCCAAACCTAAATACTAACAATAGTTTATAAAAAGAAAGTGGTTGTTTGGCTACACAAACTGACAGTACAGCTGTTGTAGTATTCACTGATGTATTAATTACCAGAAGACAGGGTACAATTAACACATCTTGCATTCTTTTCTTAAAATCATCTACACTTAACACAAAGATTCCCCATTGCAGAGTTGTAATTAGCTGTCCTTTGCTTTCTGGCTGCCTGTTTACAAGGCAGATTTCTGTGTACTGAGTTTCATCCTCCAGTATGCTGCTTGCTGTGTTGACACCTGGGCCCTCTAACACTACACCAGACAGTTTAATACCGTGCTAAATATCCCTAGCAGTGCTAGTGCACTGCTGCAGGGAATGACTTCACAGAAACAAGACACACTTTAAAATGTGAACTGGTAGTACAGCCAGCATAGCTACAGCTAGTTTTAAAGGCTCATGGAAACTGATGCTGAGGAAGTTTGAAGTTTCTGATTATAAGGAATAGCTACTACGAAGGGTCTGAAGCAACAGCATGGACTGCACTGCTGTGACTGCTTAAATGATATTAAACTTTGGGTTTAGACCAGTTTTTCACAGTGGCTGTTGCCACAGAGTGTATTTCCCTGAGTAAATGTCACGCTCCTTGGGAGCTGAGGTAATGTGAATGATTTGTTACACTACAGCTATAAGTGAGCCAGTCAACTACTTAATATTTCAGATAATATTTCTGTGTTTGTGTAGCTGTTTATTAGAATATTGCCTGATGCTATGGTTGTACTTAGAGCTGAACAGGTAATTCCACCATAAACCAGTGTTACCTCCTGCAATCTCATTCCAGTGACTTCCTTAGTGAAGATAATAGGAAAAAGTCTGAGGCATCTCATTTGAATGTGTTCTAAAATTTCTTGTACCCTGACATTCGTTGTAAGAGCAGTTGAAAATCAGTTTGAGAAGACACAGAGGAAGACTTTGGATAATGGCAAGGGGTGTATGCCAAGGGGGTATTGATTCTCTCAGGATAAATCACCTAAAGATGTGTGTTGCTTTAGGAGCAGAAGCATCCCCGCTTGGAGATCACAGCACAGGCTCCACATGCAGAGTTAGTGATGTTTCTCCAGGCTGTACAGTGCTGCTGCCCAAAGTCAGCAGCATTTAACTTGCATTGGTCTCTGCTGTACCTCTTTAATGTACTGCCTTCCAGATATTCCCACACCCCCCCATCAGTAATCTGCTGGCTTCCTGCCAGACAGTGGACATGACATGCACTGAATCTGAAGGCCAGCTGAGTACAGTGTGGGTCTGGGAGGATGTGCAGGCAGCCTTCACCAGTGTCACGGGGTAGGGGCAGGGNAGCCCCTTAGACCAGTAACAGGGGCTCCATGGTAACCCCCCTCCCTCTCCACAGGGAAAGAGAAAGGGAATGAGGGAGAGAGACTCAGCCAGTAAAGGAACAGCTTGAATGAGAATAATAATAACAAAACTAGAATATTTATAAATATTTGCCAAACCAGTATGGACCCCAACCCCCCTGATGGTAATTCCATCACTGTCACCACTGATGCTGTGGAGCAGCCACTGCCCGGGACAGCCCTGCTGACTCCAGACAGTGCAGGGAGTTGGGAGAACTGAGCTGAAAAGTAGAATCACTGACCAGAACCAGCTCTGTTCTCACCCAAACCAGGACAACCAGAAGGGGTTTTCCATGTCTAGTTGGAGCTGTGCTGGCTTTCTGTACAGTCTTCCAGTGACACCCCATGACCCCAGTCATTGCTTATCTCTCAGTTGTCGCCTAGTTTCAAGAAGGCTTTCACTTCTCACTTAAGCCCTATGAGGAACTTTGTAGGAGATGCAGAACAGATGGTTCTGAACTTGTATTTGGTTGGTTTTTCTTTGGAAGTAGAGGATTGTTGGTAAGTAGGAGGAAAGGAGTTCCAAACTGCCCTGAGATTTTTGAGTACTGTGGATGGCAATCCATTGGTGACTCTGCTGCTCTGGCCGTGCTCGGAGCTGTGCAGCTGAAGAGAGCAAGGTCTCTTCTGCAAGAAGAAAACAAAACTTATTTTGAAGTACAAAGCCTTTGTTTGTTTTGGGTTTTTTTATTGACGTTCATCTTTTTTGTCTAGGCCTGCACCTTCTTAGGTTGGTTTTATTTATGTGCCACGACTAAGCTGTGCTATCTCACTCCTTGGCAGGATTGGAGGAGTAATGGGAATAGTGTTGTGCTCATTACCCCAGTGTTAAATCTAATAATGTGTTTTGGTTTTCTTTCTTCCCCAAATAAAGGTAGAAGCTCCGTTCATACCAAAGTGCAGAGGCCCTGGAGATACCAGCAACTTTGATGACTATGAAGAAGAAGATATTCGTGCGTCTCTAACAGAAAAATGTGCAAAAGAATTTGCTGATTTTTAGTAGGAGTAAGAGGACAAGATGACATCAGGGCTCACATTGGGATCTTTGCACTCTGTTAACAGATGAGGTGGAGCTGAGACCATCATATGTCAAAACAGTTACCTAGTTACTTCATTCCACAAAGCTGACTGAGGTCTTTATTGCCATCTTCCATGTGTGCAGTTTGCACCAACCCTTCTAACTAGGCACAATTAAGCAAGCACTGTTTGTGCAGTAACACAGAATAATAGACCACTTTCCTACTTAACTTTGGTTTCTGTCGTTCTTTGTTTCTGTGTATTGTTCATTTTTCCCCCTTTAAAATGAAGTAGTTTTTTACCCAAGAATGCTCCATTTTATTTTGAATAATGTATTATTTGTGTGAGTGAAATGGAAGGTGTTGCGGCTAGTGTGATTTAGACTGAAGTGAAAGATAAATGTTGCTTCTAGTCTGTGCCAGCCAATAATTCTTGTCTGTCTTGTCTGATGCTACAATTTATAATATTTTTTCAGTAGCTCAGACTGAACCTAGCCAACATTTTTAGCATTTTGGAAGGTAGTATTTATCGCCATATAAATGTCTGCTAAATTAACTTAAAAACATTTCTTCCTGGAGACTGACCAAAATTCAGTAGAATCAATTGGGTGGCTTGAGTAGGGGACAGTAGTTAGACCCCGTGCCTTGGTTTTCTACATCCCTGCAGTTTTCATCACTGCCTCCTTCCTTTGTATTCCCACCTAGGCAGTAAATTGCCACAGCCAGACTGTACCACGGAAAGCTTGCAGTCTCGTGAGAGGGAGTAATTCCACCTGGTCTGGATTTTGGACCATATTTAACCAAGTCAACTTACCAGCAGTTCAGTTGGCAGGTATGAAATGGCTTTTTAAGAACCTGAACCCTAAACTCTTACAGGAAGCTTTGGTCAGTATTGTAGAGAATATGATTCTTCTTGATTCGCTTTTTTTTTTTCCTCTAAATAAAAGAAGCTAACGTTTGGGCTCCCAAAATATTCCTTGTTTTGAGCCTTTTTTGGAGTAAAAAAGGCATCCATTAAAATAAAATCCATCACCCCACGAAAAGCAAAACACACTCTGCCATTAGCTATGAAAAACAAATGGTTTAGCAGATGCAGAATAATGCTCTAGATGCAGCGCTGGATGAACACGGTTCTATTTCTTTTTTCTGTTAGCTGTTAAGAATTAAGAGGTTATTGCCAAGTTTTTATTCTGGTATACTATATTAGTAAACTGAGGATGGAGTACCGCTACAATCATTTTCTGTTTAATTACAGCACTTCATTCATGAAGAAAAAGAGACAAAGTTTCAAAACTGCACCAGCTGGGTTTATTTTAGTTGCGTTGTGTCTTCATTTCTAACCTACTTTCTTTCAATCAAACAGAATGTATGGTCACACAGATAGAAGTATTTGGGCTTAATTATGTTTTGTATACTCTCACCAACTGACTTAAAAGATACTGCTACCATGTGCTAGCTTCGGGCACTTTTACACGTTCATTTCAATTTTAATAATCAGTGGCTCAGCACTTTTTTTTTGGGGGGGGAGGAGGGGTTGCTTTTAAAGTTATTCATAGTAGTTTTATCTGTACACTTGATTCTGGCTGTCTCAGTGACCTGTCTTGAAACAGCACATCTAACCAGTTTCCAAGTAGACTCATCTTTTATGATCAATTTCCCTGCATAGAAGGATGAATTGTTTTTAAACAAGAACAACTGAGCTATATTGATCCGTAGCCATCCTACGTTTGAGTGCCGGTGCGCCTAAAGCACCGGCGTTCCTTGTGTTTAATCCGGATGCCACTCCTCCAGGAAAAGCCTCTGGAGACGTTTTCCAGAGAGGTCTGAAACGTACCATCCAACATTCTGTCTGTTGAGGTTGTTGAGCATTTTTGCACAACGTCATTTAGGAGGCTGACACCGAATGCAGTCTTTGTCCACCCGTACTTACATACGTGCAGGAAAAGTATAAGATACTTTGCTGTAGCAAATTTTATGTAACAAAGATATATCGTCACAGGAAATAAATCTACAGAAATCCTTTGTATGAAAATGTTAAAATCTTTTGTATTTCATTTAGACCAAGGACATGCTGCTGTACGCTAGCTGTATGCGATAAATTCTACAGTAACTTTGTTGTCGTTTATGAACTTTAAAAGATTTTAATAAATGTTGAAGATCACCAGTTGATTCTGTTATGGTTTTAATCTTCAATCATGGCGTTGATAATTCTAGTCAAGTCCAGAGGTTTCTGTTCTGTAAAATACTGTAATGGTTCATCTCGCGTGTGCGACGAGACGAAAGGCTGGGAAATTGGCTCTGCCGTGTCTGTCCCACAGCCAGATCCAATTCTCTGTGGGCATCAGTGGAAAAGTCATCCTAAGGCCATGATATGACGCTATTTATTTTATCAAAATCCTCTTAGACAGTCAACTACTTTTCCAATATGGCATAATAGACTTCAGTATGGAAATGAGATTCTCTTTTGGAAAAGGAGGGGAAGCGTGCAATTTCCAAGGCATTAGTGAGTACATTTGACAATGTGAGTATTCTACAACCCTCTCGTTTCAACAGTCTGAAAATAGAACTACGGAATATTATGTTACCTGTATTTAATTTGAAAAAAAATCCTTTTCACACTATGGAAAAATTGTATATCTATGACAGTAGAAGCTTGTTAATTTTACACATTGAGGAATTAAGTGTTGAACTATATGGTATATTTTAATTGTACTCTAGTTGTATGTAACTTTCATTTCCAACATAAAGGATTGTATCTCATTAAGTAAATTGCTTTTTTTATTATCTTGTCAGTTGCATTAAAACCCTTATTTTTAAATCCTTTAAAGTATTTTACTAATTTTTGCAAATAATTAGATGTTTTTAAGTGCTGCAATAGTGTGCAATATAGTAAACATTTATATACAGAAGTGCAAATTAAATTATGTACAACACTTGTGCTGCTTCTTTGTGAATCAGAATGTTGTATGATGAGAGTCGTTGCATATCCCCCCCCACACACAGACACACGCTGCAAACAGGGGTTGAAAGCCAGAGGAAAAAGGTTGTGAAACACACTACACGTGCTAGTCTGGGACTCATTAAGCTGCCCACTTCTCTTGGGTGTCTGGGGAAGATGGTGTGGAGATGTGGAAGATGGTGTTAATGGCACTGGGAGAAGTCGGTGAGGTGGACTCCTCCGACACTCGAAGGCAAGTGAGGTGATCATTAGCTGCAATATTGTTTGTCTTCATATTTTCACATCCAGACTCGATGCTTTTGATTAAGATAATTGCCTGTTTTTAAACTGTCTGCAGATCCCGCTGTACAAACTTTGTGCTCTGTCTCATTGTGCTGTGAAACAACTGATAGAAGTAAAGACTGTTCATGGTCTTGGCATTGTCTGTCTTGAGGCTTTTTCTGCAAGTGTTGTTCAGAGAGGCTCTCTGTAGTACAGCTCCTCTCCCTGCCTTCTGAGCAGAGCTTCAGCCTCTTTGCTTCTGCTGCTGTATGCCTACCGACTGGTTTTGTGGTGGTCTTGGTTTCGTGGTACAGATGCTTTATTACATCTTAAAGACCTTTGTACTTTCTCTGAAGGTGAGCTAAGAAACAGCAAAAACCAACCCCAACCCTGGGCTGGTTTTACTCCAGCTCCCATGCAGAAACTGTGTCAGCAGCAGATTTGAAGGTATCACTCAAATCTGTCGTTCTCATTCTAGCCACGTGTGAGGAGGACTCTCCTCGATGATAACTGAGACACGTAAGAAATCTCCTGAAAAGACAATTCTGTTCTCCAGCTTGGGGGGTGTGTAGCTGATCTGGATGTTTGACCAAAAAAACCCCCAAAAACCAGCTATATGAGCACCATTGTTAACACGAGTGCGGGTCTGGTGCGTGTTTCAGAAACGTTTTTAACTGAGAGTTGGAAGAACCAACTGATTGGAGACCTCTGCCAGAGAGGGTAGAATACATCTGGTGGCAGGCTGGGCAATGTAAAAGGGTGAGAGCTCCACAAGGATGTTTAAATGTCTTACATGTGTCCTCTTGCATAGGAATTGTGTAAGGTGTTAGGGGTTTTTCAGAGGGGTGTCTCAGGGCAAGATGCGATCTCAAGATCGCTTCCCTTCCTAACTTGGGAATGGGATAGCAAATCAAAGCTGAATTCAATCTGAGGCTGTCACATTTTGACCTCTTGTTTAGTGGGATGGATTTTTATGGATACTGGACAAAGGGATGCCTGCCTGCCTGAAAGAAGTTTGCATATACTGCAAGTGGAGTTTATTCTTCTCATTCACTACTACAAAAAGTTCCCACTCCAGGAGGATAACAGCGGCTTGAGGTTTCCGTTAACTCACTGGGATGAGTTCCCAATAGCCTATTTCAAAGCTAGTAACATTTCCTGTAGATTCCTTACAATCCATGGTCCCCTTCCCTCGCTCAGAGAGCCAATACAAAAGCCTTTACAAAAATGTATTTCTAAAAACTCTGCTCTTTTGTGCCGAGAAGCAGCGTGGCTGAGGATGAGGACAAGATAGAGAAAGCCCTTAGCCCAGCACCTGGATGTGGTGGCAGCACAAAAGCTCTTCAGCAAGAGAAGGTGGTTTCTAGTTGGAAGGAGTTTGAGGACAGAGGTCAGTGATCTCATTCCCATACGGACGCAGCTACAGTGACAGATGTTTTCCTTTGCTGGGAAGGTAGAGGTCACAGACTCCTGCCTTTGCTTCCAAGATGCCGTGGAAGACTGGGAAGGATGCAGCTGTAGGTGCTGTGGCTCAAATGGAGGAAGGTCTCGGCAGCTTGGCATGCAGCACAGTGCTGGAAGGGCTTGTTTTCAAGGGAAGTGGATTAAAGGGAGAGGGGAGGAAAAAAAAAAACCCAAACAACCCCACCACCATCTCATTTGCCTTCAGTGGCATATCAGTGCTTTATTCTGAACAGCAATAGGAGAACTGTCTTCTCCTGGAAGTACTGTTCTTTACTGTCCATCTCCATTGCCACTTTGAATATATATGTAGTTACTGAAGTAATAGTTGAAGAAAATGAATGCCTGGTTGGGATGTCCTTTCAATTTCTTCCATCTTTACTAGTATCTTTATGATTGCATAAAGTGGTGTCAGGTCTCCATTCGTGGTAGGGAACACCTTGGATGAGTAATGTCAACTCCCAGGGGAGTTAACTGAGATTAGGAGATTGATACTTGGTTATTTCATAAATGCCCTGAGTTGATAAAATAATCTCATTTTCAACTGCCTCCCTAAAAAAGAAAAGTTACATGTGTCCCCAGGAAATACATAATCTTTATTTCCCTTTATTCTCTTACCATAAACATCAGCGAGTCTGCATCTCAAGCTTGCTTACCACTGAGAAAAACAGAGGAGCTGAGCAGGGAGCTGTAGTTAAAACATGACCTTGTGCCAGAAACAAGATCTTGGTGGCAGAATCATTTGCAGGGCTCTGTGCTAGGATGTGTGTAACGTGAAGTAGTCTGTTAATGTTGGCCTGGCAGTGCAGGGCAGGAGTGGGGTCCTTCAGTGCTTTATTCTGAACAGCAATAGGGGGGGTTGTGTCACCACCCCTGGAGGTGTTTAAGGGTCATTTAGATGGGGGGGTGGGGATGTGTAGGGGAGAACTTTATATAGAGTAGGGTTAATGGTTGGACTTGATGATCCCAAGGGTCTTTTCCAACCTGAATGGTTCTGTGATTCTACAGAAAAATACCCTCTGTGGTTTAGGACATACCCTGGGATCTCAGCTTCAGGAGGACATTAGAGAACCACTTCCCATGGCCAAAGCACCCACCCATAGCTCGTTGGTTCTGGAAGAGAATTTCATAGCAGGCCTGGGTCTCCTGCCCAGAGAACTATTGCAGGAAACACTGTGGGGAAAAATTACTCCATAAAGTCTCCTAGATCAGGGATTTTTTTGCTGAGACCCACACAAGGAAACGTGAAATATCAACACAAAAAGATTTTATTTCTACTCAGAATTTGTACAAACCAAAGCTCTGCTTTGGGGCACTGTTAGTATTATATTTAAAGGTATTAAACTGCTCTTAATTCCATAGCTACTTACTGACTAACAGAACTCACCTCTGCCTGCTCTTGCATTTTTTTTAGGGTCCAGATTACTACAGAAACCTGTAAACCAACACAAATCAGGATTCCACCTTCACCCAGCTTCTGGATCACAAAATGCTCTGGTTGCTTTCATTTGCCAGTAGATGGCACATTTGTGTGCTGTGGAACAGCCTGTGTAAAAAATGTCAGCTGCAGAGCATGGGAAGAACAGAGTCAGAAAACATTTAACAGGAGGAGGGAATGAGAAGGAAAATATGTAAGAAAAGGAGGGCATGAGAAATCTGGACGGTACCAGTCAGGTAATAAGTCAGATAATTATGCAATACCAACCATGAGAATTTGTTGGTTATGTGTTAGCAGATTTTGCCTTCAAATCCTTTCAGAGTTTCTACTTGCAGCATTTGGGGGATTTTTATTGGTTTTTCATATTGGCAGCAGCAAAAAAAAAGAGTTTTTGACACTAATTTGAACAAAAGCATTTGTATCCCTGTGTATTATTGCACGAGCTGTAGGAAAATCCCACTAATAATCCCTGACTGATAAATCCTGGTTTTACAGAGGCTGGAATCAAGGGGTTGTTTTCATAGCACACAGCCCAGCTCTGCATTATGTGCACACTGGGCTTTCAGTGAGTCTCAGAGATAGGCAGGGGAACACTCCTGGGGGAAAAAAAGGCAGCAAAGTGGGTGGGGGGAAATGGCACTAATTCCTTAATGTAGTGTTTGAAAAATCATTGAAATTTCTGTTTGTTTTATTGACATTTTTCTGTCTCTTAACTGTATTTTCCCATTGTTGCATCACCGTGCTGTAATTTTTCACTTGCATCACTTCACACAAAGTGCTACCTTTCAGATTTCCCACAGATTTAACAGCTCTTTCATGGAGATGTCTGAGACATTTATAGAAAATATTTTTTTTTATTAGCCAGGATTCCATTGCACAATGTTTGTGTTTCATATGAACACTCTTTATAAGGTTCTTGCTATGTTAGCACAAGCCAGGCAAATATGTGGCAGGTACTACTGCTGGTAGGGGCAGAATGAGTTGTTGTTTATACAATTATTTATTTTTTTTTTTAATATCCAAAGTATAAGCTTTAAAATAATCAGGGTTTAAGTCTGGACAGCAGCTTTAATATGAGCAGATATTCTTACCAGAATAAGGAGCCGAGTAAAATAAGTAGGGCAGGAAATTCTCAGTCAAGTGGATGTAATTCACGTGCAGGAAGATATATTTAAGCAATTCAGTCTTGGAAACCAGAGGAAGCAAAAGCAGAAAGAGACCACTGGCCTTGCATTATAGTCAGCTGCTGTCTGCGTTCATTCTGAGCTGGGTGTGAAGAGGGTGCAACTCCAGCCACCGTGGTGGAGTAGGGGAGAGCCACACCATTGCAACAGCAACCACAAAAACTTGGATAATCCTTATTGTGTAAAAAGGACCTTAGTAAATGAAAGCACAGATTTAAGGCACTGCCCCACCAGGACAAAAGAGAGGGTCTTTGCCATCCTGTCAGGACTGCCCGGTCAGTAAATCCGAGCGGAGCTTGCAGCGAAGGAGCTGTGTTGCGGCTTCGGCACCGTGCACCTGCAGAGCTCTTAACCCCCCTGTTGATCCCAAAACCTAGAGCTTTTACAAGACTTTTTGCACATCTGGGGACTCTGGTGTGTACCTGGTAAGAGGGGGTGTGCTCAGGGAACTGCATGGAATATAAATCCAGGCTGATGGGCTGTTGTGCGCTGAGCTGGTATTTAAACACGCACTTCGACTTAACTGCCTCAGAAATGAACACCAGTTGGTACAAGTCATTCTGCTGGATTCTTATCGTGGGTTTTCTGCCTCTTTTTTACCCCCTCCACACCAGCTTTACACCAGTGCTGTCTTTGGCCTTTTGTCTAGGCTTCATACAGAACTTCAGAGCAACGTGACAGTGCTCGGCCATGCAGAAAACCCTGGCAGATCAGAAGGGGACAGGGAAGAAGACACAGCATGGCTTTTGGATGACATTCCTGGCCAAGGCAGCAGTCAAAGAGAGGAGCTTCAGTGCTGGACTCTGTGGACAGACTGGAGTACCTTGCTGGGAACTGTCCCTCACTTTTCTGTGAAGTACCTAAGTAGGGAAGGGAGGGCAGGATGACAAGTGTTAGCTGTCGATGCTGCGGAGCACGGTAAGTGCCAAAATTCCATTCAAGCAAACTATAAAGAACATGGACTGGAGTGGAAAAGCCTTAACTGAGAAAAGAGTTTTCTGAGAGTATATTGTTGGAATGGTGCAACCTCAACCAGTAACTGGGATTTTGTCTCTCTCTGGGTGTACAGTAATTGTCAGGGACTGAAGAAAAGACTGAAGTATTTACCAGTCCAAGGGGGACTGAAATCATCAGTGCCATAGAGGTGTGATAAAAGGTAAGTGTAGTGTGGAGCTAGGGGCTACTCAGAGCAGACAGGGAAGGTAGAAGGTACTGCTGAGTCCCTGCTGCACCCCAGGGTGCTGCTCCTAGAAGACAAATGTACAAAAAGAGGAAAGGGGAAGGATCTCGGCCACTGCAGAGCTTGTTATGGGGGCATCAGAAAGGGCTTTGGTGACTCAGATACAAGTGAATACCAGAGAAACAGAGCAGTCTACTATTAAACTAAATATTCTTACAGGAACAAATGGGCACAAACTGCACGTGGATTTTGCAAGCTGTAGATTAAAAATTCTTAACTACCAGTGAAGGGGGGAGCTTGACTCAGGCTCTCTGACTGGGGGAGTGGGGTGAGATTCCTCATGGGCTCAGGAAGGGATGTGGGTAGGTGGGGGGTTGCCTGTGATGGCAGGAGATCAAACTCCATGGCCTGGAAGATCTTTGTTTAGTCCTGTATTACTAGGAAGAAAAAGATGAAAAAAAAACAAGAAATTTTTTAGACTACTGTTACTCATAGAATGAAAGTAGCTATCAATTCAGCTTGGGTGGCAAGCAGTCATCTTAAACCTGTGCCACTTCCCCATCTGTGACAAGAATTACCTGCAAGCAGCCTGTGCTGCCGACCAGGAGGAGTTGATTTTTGGCTGCCAATCGCGTCTCCAGCACTTTGTCCATCTCTGCTTTGCTTTCCTCCTCCCAGGCATTGCCAGTCGGGCCACCAGCAGCCACAAATCAGCCACGGCAGCCCCGAGGAGAAGCGCAGCACCTTCCAGCGATTATTCCATGCTACAGCTGCAACTTCCAGTGTTTATTCCACGCTACAGCTCGGTAGGAACGACCCATGAAGTGGGTTATGGGGGAGCAGCTGGTGGGCAGGTGGCCCCTGCAGGACTCCAGTTCCCAGCAGGTCCCACAGGCTGTGCTGGTGGCGTGGCCATCGCTGCCACCCGGGGCAGCGCGCTGAGGGGTGGCTGGTCCTGGGTGGGCTCTGCCTGCTCTGCCCCATCAGAGGTAGCTCTGGAAGGTTCGGTTGATGTTGGCAAAGAAATAGGTATTTTAAACTGGGATGCAATCCATGCCACTGCCTAAAACCAGTTTGTGCAGAGGAGCTCTCCTAGCTTCCCTCGGCCTGAAGCCACGGAAAGCCTGGATTGTTTTGTCACTTAATTTTCCCTATGAACACGTTTAACTGTGGTTTTACCCAGGATGCTGGGATAGGAAAGGTTTAAAGGGTTTAATTTTGCTCTGGGGAAGCTGAAATTCAATGCTACCAGGTGCCAGGTTCAACTTTGCCACACACTCGATGCGTTTTCTCTTCTTGTACTGCTGTAACTAACAGGGAGGAAAAATAGTAATAGTTTTTCAGTAGAAAACTGGCATTTTCTAAAACTTAGAGAAGAGGGTGGATTGGTGCCCAGCTACCTCTGCTGACTTCTGCGTGCTTCTCCTTGTGTCACAGCAGAAGTTCAGAATCCCACCGAGTTGACCCCTTAACCTGGATCTGCCAACCTGGTCTCACTTTGTTCCTTACGTGGCCTGGGAACATTTTGAGGGTTTTTTTTTTGCCAGAAGCAGGATGCAAATAGTCAAACAAAAGTCTTACTCACTTTCCTGCTTTGTCTGCAGGCATAATCTTGTTTTAATGAAATTACCTTGTGAAACACAAACCACAGCTCATATTCCACTTTGAATTTTTCCCATAGCCCGTGTTCTTCAAATTCCCCTCTCTGGTGTTCAGGATCTTTTAGACAGAACACACGCACTGTGTGAGCCTCACTCCCAATACTCTTAAGGATTAACTGAAGAACAAGATGGAAGGAAGGGGAGAGTGCGAGTCAAAGAGCTAGTTTATGTTTGTATCCTCAAATGTCAGTTCATCACCAGAGTTAGAAACCAGCTGAAGCCAAAAACTCATTTGGAACACTTACTTCTTGAGAGAGAAAAAAGAATTGCCTTGTGGGGCATACTTCTTGGACACAAAAATGTCACGTTTTACAGGATGCTTTGGGACGTGCAGAGCGTTTTCTTTAGCATACAGTCCATTTAATACTGTATTTGACTTATCTGCATTTATTTAAAAGCCAAACCAGCGAGGACTCCCACTGCTCTACCTTCTCAACGCTCCAGTCCCATCATTTGCAGCAGTTCTTGCAAGCTTTGGTTATTTATTTGGCAGCGTGTAAGTCGGGCAGAAGGAAGCAGCTGGGGAAGTTTTATCTCCAGTCCTGAGCTGGAGTGCACTCCTGTGATTTTAGTGCTTGTAGCTGGGGGCTCAGCTTTCTGTTCACAACTGCAGCCGGGAGCTGGTTCTGCACGGTGCCCAGGCTGGGGCACTCGTGTCATGGAGCCGTGCCGTGCTCCACAGAAATCAGGCTGAAGTCACCCATTGGTTCTGTATGAATCCCCAGGTAGCTTCTCGTGTCCCCTTGCCTTGCAGCAAACCCTCGGCGAGGGTGTAATGGCAGTGGCTCGACTCGGAAGGAAATTCTGCAGCTAAAACATCACACAAATCTGGACTGATCTGGACTGTTAAGAGTGGTCAGAAGGTCGCAGGATCTGAGCTGTGGTTGGGATGCAGCCCTGGTGCCGGAGGGGAACTGGGGCAGGGTATGGCAGGTGGTTGGTCTCGCTTCACCAGCGTGTCACCCACATAACACTTCCAGGCTCTTAGAAAACATCCTCAATCGAGGGAAATTTGGAAAGATAAATGAAAAAAAAAAAGAAAAGAACGAGCATGAGTGTTGGAGAAACTTGCCCACATTTGTATTCATCTCTGCGGGCCAGATTTTATTGCTCGTGGGCCAGATTAGCAGCCTGCAGGCAGCTTGAGTTGTACCTCCCCATACAGCAACTCCCGGGGTATCTGTGGGTCCCCGGTGACAGAAGGTTTGGTGCTTACACCAGGAAGAGATGGGGCTGTCCCCACCTCCCCTCTCCCCCAGTCCCGGGGGTGCTGGTGGCANTGGTTTCTCGGCGCGTTCCATGCTGCTAGCTGTCGAATATAACCGGGGGTCTTTTCTTTAAACAGCGGGATTCATTGCCACCCTCTTATTTTTGCAAAGTTGTAGCTGCACGGCGCGATTTCCCCGGTCTGTACTTCCCAGAGCTCTGTGACATTTCTCTGGCATCCATTAATGCTACAGCCAGAGCATCCCGAGTCCGCGCTCAGTTCTTCGATGCTCCCTGGAACAGAAATGGCTCGCGGGAGGGGAGGAGGGAAG
>VWZY01002146.1:65732-80622 GCA_013399075.1 Chloroceryle aenea | reverse complement strand
GTCGGTCCTTCGCAGAGCTCTGTGACATTTCTCTGGCATCGATTAATGCTACAGCCAGAGCATCCCGAGTCCGCGCTCAGTTCTTCGGTGCTCCCTGGAACAGAAATGGCTCGCGGGAGAGCAGGAGGGAAGGGCTCGGGTCATTCCCGCATGTTCCGAGGAGCGGTGGGAAAGGCTGGGTGGTGGAAGAACTCAGCTGGCTGCGAGAAGGGAGGCAGACTGGATTTCCTCCTCTGCCCTTCGTGCGCTCCCTTTCTTTTCCGAGTTGACCGTACTGTAGCCACTGTACCCACAGGAGAGGCTGTGCTAGCTCAGGAAGGATGCTCTTATGGATAAGGTACCAATTCAGGCTGCAGGAGTTTGGCACTCAGTGAGTAACTCTGCTCTCCAGCTTTAGACGTGAGATGTATCGAAGTCGCTCTGTGCTCCTCCGCTTCCCAGATTCCCCATTTGTAAAACGAGGCCACAGGTTCCAAAACCTCGTTGTTTGGATCCTCTGTCTGGCAGGATGGCTGAAGGCATAATAAGCTCTCTTGGTGTCGAGCTCTCTTTGTAGCAGGTCACTCTCTATGTGTCCGAGTACATATTTGGATCAGAATTTCTGTTAGTTTCAAAAAGGATCAAAGTAACATTGCCTTCCTCTATTCAGGCATGAAATTTTCCTCGTGTTTGAAGCACAGGTCAGCTTTCCTAGTTCAGTAGCTACTATCAGCTTTGCTAGGCTCCCCAGGAAAGTGGCCTTTTGACAGCAGCAGCTTTGCTCTCAGGTGGAACCGTGGTTGTATCCCTGTAGAATGCTTGTTTCTGTTACATTGTGTTGCTCTTTTCGTACTACCAATAATTAAACACGCCTTTTTTCCCCCCTGTTGATCAGTTGCTGAAGTAAAAGAAACCTCTCTCCTCCCTATGCTAACTGTTGACATGGAAAACAAGGAAAATGGCTCTCTGGATGTCAAAAAGTAAGTGAATCCATAGTGTTCAGTTTATGTAAACAGCATGTGGATTTTCATTGCAGCTTTCCTTTGACTGAATGTGGTTGGCAGTGGTGGGCACCTCCTTCTTTGCTCATTTAAAACTTTCCTTCTTCTCAGTTACTTTTATTCTATTTTCAGTTTTGAAATGAGTCTTAGGCATGGAACTGGTTAAAAGTGGTGTGTGGCAGGACTGTATAGCAAGGGATCGATAGTAACTTGAGTTAGGGGTGGAGAGAAGGATAGTAACTTGAGTTAGGGGTGAAGAGATAGTAACTTAAGTTAGGTCTATACCTTTCTTCATTGATTTCTCCTCTCAGCCAGAGACTAAAGCCAGTGGTAGCACTGTAACCAGTACCTTACTCACCCATCTGCTAGTGGTGAACTGGTGCTTGACGGAGAGAAGTGTCCCATGTGGAAGTTTGCTCTGTGCCTTAGAGAGACATACACCCTTCTCTGCTGTCTGCCCAGCCATCTAGAACTGCAGAGCAGTAGCAGCAGCATGTCTTTGGTGTCAGTTCTCTTCTGGAACAGATATTTTAAGCTCTTTGTTGGAGAAGCCCTAAAATGCTGGGTTTTTACTTCAGACCTAGTGTGGCAATAAGCCCGAGGCACGGTGTGTGTTGCTCTAGGTGAATGATTCTTAGATTTAGGGTTAGCGATCCTGAGTGAAGTTAGGATCTGAGAAGTGGAGTTCTGTGTGGAAAACATTGACCTTGCTGCTTTAGGGTTACAGAAGTTGTGCTGAGATAGATATATACGTATATAGATCTGTTAACAAAACCCAGAACACACACCAACCAGACAGAAAGGTCTTAGAGTTCTTAGTCCATCCTCTCAAACTGCAACGTTTCTCATTCTTCTCCTTCAGATCTCTTTTCTGCAAGACTTCCAAGGAAACATAACAATGCTTGGGCTCCCAGGCAATACAACAGTATAAATTATTATAATAACAACAGTCACTTCAGGGTGCTGATAAAACACCCACCTGTGACAGCATCAAAAGATCTGCTGGCTGCCCTGAAAATCAGCACTCTCCCCCTTCACCCAGAACAGTGGTTACACCACACCAACCTAAAATGCATCATCCTGCTCAGTGAGGAGGATTGGTTCCCATTTGTGTGTGTGTCCCCCCAAAGCTGCCTTCAGCTGGCAGCCTTGCTGGACTGTCTGGTGGGAGGAGAAGGGAGGCAAAGCAAGGACAGTTTACATGGAATCATTTTCCCCCCGAGGCTTAGGTGATTAAGGCTCAGCTACTAATTTCAGAGGTAGCTTTTTAGAATTGATGGGTGATTGGCATTAAACTGATCAGGAGCTGTGCTTTCTAAATGACTGTGTACAGTGAGGACGTGCCCAAACCTACAACCCAAGTATTTGGCACTTTCTTGAAGCAGTTATAAATAGCTTGGATAAAATCTGTTCACAGCTATATCCTTTCAGACCTTGCTGCTTCAGCCACATGATGGCAATAAAGGCACAGGGACAGTGGTGAAAAGCAGACAAGCCTAATCTTTATTCATTAGCAATGCACCTAGGATCTTGTTACAAAGCCTAAAATGCCAGTTCTCTTAAGATCTCCCAGCATCCAGGATGTCTGGCATTAACGGGTGCATGGCTAAGCCCTGGCTGGTGGGTATTCCCTTCTCGTGTCTAAAGAACAGAGCCAAGTGCAACAGCAGCACAAGGAGGAGGCTGTTCAAGCCTAGAAGCCAAATGAGCATCAGTGGGGTAGATGGGTTAAAATCCAGCCAGCCTCCAACAGTCTGCCACTTGCCTTTGAGTCTTGTGCAGCTGTAGAAATCAGCTCCACTTGAGGTCCAGTGTTTTGCTGTTCCTTCAGGCAGGAACTTGCAATTGTGTCCTGTCGTTAGTTCATGACTAAGGCAGAGCCCCTGAAGTCGTTGCAGTTGAGCCTGGGATGGGGCTGGACAAGCTCTAGTTCCCTAGTGATAAAAGAACACCTCAGGCACACAGAAAACTGTGGGAAGGAGGGTTTGGCACCATGGTTAGCTTGAAACCAAGGAAAATCCTGTTAATACAGGAGGTGTTTTCATGGATTGAATCTTTTATTTGCTGTTTTGGCAGAATTAGATTTTCAGATTGATTACATTGTGGGTTTTGTTGTTTTCTTTTAATATCGAGTTGTTGGGGGGTTGTTTGTTTATTTTTAATTGTAAGTAGAATCTGAGTCATTGGAACTGATTGTCTTGGGGAAAAGGCAAGGATTTAAATACTCCTCAACTGCAGCTTGTATAAATACGTGTAGATTGCACATGGTGCTTTTCACATTTTACTTCTTGAGCCTCAGAATGTCCCCAACACCAAAAATCCGAATTGAAAAGCATTCTTTGATATTTCAATTTATTTATTTATTACAAAAAGTGCAACTCTGATAAGGCCAGACAGTCTCATTTTCAGTTTCCCTGAGTGTTGCCCTTCTGTGTAACGCCAAGCAGTGAAGTGATTCATGAAATTGGTCCTCACTTGATGAACAAAAGTAAGAAACCATCCCTTTGCTTTGAGAGTTGTGCATATTCCCCTGATAAGTGAAAGAAACTGCTTCTAGAAGAGCAAGTGCAGCACACTGTGTGATGTCAAGGTTGCAGAATGAGTTCTTAGGTACATTCCAAGAGTGAAGGGAGGAGTAAAAATCCTTCTGCTGACGAGTCCTCCTTCCCAGGGCTTGTGGAAATTGGGATGCTGTAGAAAGAGGGATGGGAGGCAGTGCATGGGATTCTGTTTGCTCCAATCCTGGCTGGTTGGAAAGGTGGTTGGCCCTCGATTCATTCAGTTATTTTGCTGGCAGACATTCAAGTCTGGGCAAGGCAGAGGTGGTGGCAGTTGGAAAAGAATAATTTGGAGGACAGAACAAAAACGCTGTCAGGAGAGTATAATCTGTGTTTCTTTCCAGGCAGTGCTGTTGAAAATCAGAGTCCTGCCTCTAAACTTCAGGATTGAAGATAAACAGGGTGCTGACACCTGCCCCAGTCTGTACATTTTTGGTATTTCTTCACTAGCTGTATGGTTAAGCATGCAAAACAGTGGAAAATACCTGGCACCACCTTTGGGACTGCCAGAGAAACATGCTGAAGTTCTTTCCTTTGGTATCTTGACTGCCTTCCCTACAGGAGTTTGTGAGAAGAGCAAGGTCAGCACTTGTTTTCTTTATCAAGAACTTGGAGATAGACAAAGGTTATCTGGGCCAGCAGGTGATGGCAGGTTGAGGATAGGAAATGCAGGATAAAGACAGTAACAGGAATGACACTGGTTTTGCTGCCATGGAAAGAAATTGTTTGAGGTCAATCACAGAAGGAATTAATTCCGACTGTGTTTTAACGAATGCTCTCAGATTCAAAGCTATTTCAGAAGTCCAGAGATTTCTCTGAAGGTGAATCCAAAAAGAGTTTGGGGAAATTTTCTGTGTAGAGCAATTAGTGCAATCAGTTGGTGCCTCTTGTTTTTGTTCTACAAGGTAGAGATGATTTCCAGTAGTTTCTGCCTGTGTTAGGATGAAGGAGAGTCTCTTCTGGGAGAAGAATATTCAACATACTGCAATCCTTTATAAGCATCAGTAGCTGAAAACAAGCTGCAGTTCTGAGAGGCAGGGGCTTGGGACCTCGTCATGGGAGTCTGTTCATAGAATCACAGAATGTTCTAGGCTGGAAGGGACCTTTAGGTGTCCTCTGGTCCAACCTCCCTACACAAGCAGGGACATCTCTACCTAGGGCAGGTTGCTCAGAGCCCCATCCAGCCTGACCTTGAATGACTCCAGGGATGGGGCCTCCACCCCCTCTCTGGGCAGCCCATTCCAGTGATCCAGCACCCTCAGATTAAAGAGCTTTTATCTGATATCCAGTCTTGTTTCTTTGTTCTGCAACTGCAGAGGCAGCACATTTGCAGGAGGAGATCCTGACTGATTATCTCTGGCTGATCTAAAGCTTCCTGTACTCTTCTGAAGGGAGAGGTTGCCTCAGTTGTCCCCACCATCAGATCTTTCACAGTGAAGAGAACAGGAGTGACTGTTCTGTATGGAGGCAGGGGAGGTGTGCCAAAGGATACTATTCCTGGAGGAACGAGGAAGGAGGGGATGTATGGGGGGTGTGCACAGAGCAGCAGCAGATGCTCTGCACACATTTAGTGATTTCTTGTCTGGATTTGCACCTTGCAGTTCAGTAGAGAACGGGAGACCTCCGGATCCTGCTGACTGGGCTGTTGTCGATGTTGTGAACTATTTCAGAACAGCTGGATTTGAAGAACAAGCCAATGCTTTTCAAGAACAGGTAAATCTGTTGAGAATCTGGTGGCAGGTGTTTCCCGTGTTGCACTTTTTTGCCATGGAGCTGGTTCTGGACCGGTACATGGGTGTGAAAATCCCACGTTAGTGGGGGATTTGAGTCTGTTATTGGGTGAAAATCCATGGGACTATGAACTTTGAGTAACACTATTGCTCTGCAAGGCATGGACAAAGCTTGTTTAAACCAGTCACCTGAAAGGGGAGGAATCTAAACAGATTTTTCTGGCTTGGACTCAGTATCCCCTTACAACCCACTCAGTATCCCCTTACAACCCACTCAGTAACCCCTTACAACCCACTCAGTTTCACAACCTTGTTATTTAAAATGGGAATGATAATTCCCTTTTTCTTCAGTGTATTGTGCAAATCCACTCACCAGTATTTATAAAACCAGGGCTTCTGAGAAGCAAGTTGCTTTTGAAGATGTAGGGTGAAAAGTGGGCTGGGTGTATTGCATTGAATTGTCCTCTCCCTGTTCACTGGAGCTGCCAGGTTGGCAAGGAAGGGGAGGAATGCTTCACAGCATGCTTGTAGGACTTGGTTTGAGAAGGAGGTTGGGTCTTATTTTCTGAGCCTTGCTGATGCTGTTGGATGGCTGCTTCTGGAAGATTTGGTCAGTACAGAGCTGAACAGTCACCCAGCCCCTTGTAACTCTGCAAGGTGCATCAGTGGAGCAGCAGAGGGAAGGTGGCTTGCTTAGCCCACAGCCTACCCATTCCACAGGGAGCTCACAGCTCCACCTCGCCAGTTCAGCACCTTCCTGGATAAGTCCAGAGGTCTGTGTGTGACTCCCAGGGAATTAGTTATCAATGCTTGTGTTTACTTATCAAAATAGATGGCTCAACCTTCCGAGGCACCGAGCAAGTGCAAGTTACTGGCAGCTTTGCAGGGAAGCTGTACATCTAATGTTCCTGTTGGTCAGGTTAATCTTCTGACCTTCAGCAGCGGGCCAGTCAAAGCCCATCTGATTGTAACTGATGAGTATAGCAGAGTATCTAAATATATGTTCTTTGGGGTGAAAAGCCCAGTGCTGGGTAATTCTCTGGCAGGGTGCAGAGAGAGGATCTTTCTGCAGATGCTGTTAACTTTTTCAGAACATGAAAGTGGGTAAACAGGCAAAATAATTACTGAAACCTATCCATTCCTCCATACCAGCACCTGTGTCTCCTCAACAGCCCTGGAAATGTGGCTTAACAACAACACAGGCCGAGTAACTGTGGCCTCTGGGTTGTTTGTTTTTTCCCTTACACAGACAGATACCTCTGGCTTTCATCAAATATCTTAACCTTTCTGCACCTCAGCTGGCTTGTCAATAGTGCTGCAGTAATTACCACTGATCTTGCAGCAGCAAGGTGAGACTGACTCATAAGTTTTGGCAGAGCAATTTGCAACAGCCTGATGGAAAGCATCAGAGGAGTAGAGTGTAAGGGGTTTATTAGTATTCTGCAGCCAGGGCAAGTGGCTTCAGGAGGACAGCTGAAGTAAGCTGCTTTTTAGCACTGTGTTGCCAGGGCTCTGCTAGGATAGCCATGGGCAGAAATGTGGCTGTGGTTCCACTGCCAGCTTTGCTTTCTGCCAAAGGCCTGGGGAGAGAGGCTGACAGCTGCCAGCAGGATGCAGCCAGATGTGGGATGGACACCCACAGCAGAAGTCATTGCCTCTTCCTTCCCTCTCCTAGTAGCACGAGGAGCAGCAAGTGCCTGGTTCTCCGAGCCAGCTCTGCCAGCCCGTTCTGCCTGCACCAGAAACAGCCCCAGGAACAACCCTGTCCCTAACCTCTTACCAGTGGTCACGTTCTGTTTCCTCTACACTATCTACTAGCCACTAATTTGACCTCTGTTTACGTATGGTATTTGTTGTCAGGATCTCCCAGACCTTCCAGGTCCAGCAGTGCAGTCAGGTTCTCTTTGACCCCACAGCCATCCTCTGGCTCTGGAGTCACCAGGCATGCAGCTGAAGCTCGAGCCACCTTTTTTTGTTTGTACAGCAGCTTGCCTGCTCCCCAGAAACCTAAATTAATTTGCTCTGCTACTGCCCTGACTATGTACTGGAAGGGGAATGAGGTTGTAAATGGTAAAGGGAAGTATTCTGTTTCACCTACAGCACTGGGAAATTGTTTTCCATGCTTCAGTAGGGGTAGCACAGTGGTTTCCTTACAGAACAGCCCTAGCCCAGAATGTAATTGTGAGATCTATTATTGCATTAAGCTTTTATGCTACAGTAACCTAAGCCACACTTTTTCCTGATGAATCTGAATACATCTGGACTCACCCAAAGTAAGTGACTCAAAGGCTTTTTAAGACCTGAATTTTCCTTACAACATTTTAAGGAAAAAAGAAAGGATGTTTTAAGGAGTGCAGAATGTTTTATTTTAAAACTCTAAGAGCTGGTAAGAAGTGATGATTGCATGATGATTATACACTCTTCCTTCTTGGAGTTCTACTGATGTCAGCAAGTCAAAAGAGCTCACTGATGAGAACAGATTCAACCAAAAGATGTTATTCAATAGCAAAAAAAAACCACCAAACCCAAAACATTCCATTAGCAAGCAAATCAGCCAAGCCAAGAGGCTGGGGGGCACAGGATAAGTAAAGAGTGAGGCAGAGCCATTGCAAGATGGGGGTGTGAGTACCCTCAGAGTGCTGCTGCTTCCCAGTATGTGCCTGAGCTGTCTCTGGTTGCCCTGGGAGCACAGGGGCTGTGGCTCGCTCGAAGCCTGAAGCTCTTTGCCATGTCTGGAGACACTCCAGAGCTGTGCCTCCCCTTAACTCCTGCCCACGTGGCTTCTTACCCCTCTCCTATTGCTGGCCTCACTGGGATGCCTTACCAGAAGGGAAGCTGGGATTTGATGCTAGCTTGTGCCCACTGCTGCTTTCCAGCAGAGCCAGGGCACGGAGGAGGCTGCGAGCGCCCTGGCTGCCGTGCTTTGTGTTGGCTCTGCTGTAAAACCTCTCAGCTCCCAGTCACCTGGGGAAAGAGCAGGAAGAGTACTGGGAGGCTTGGAGCTTAACTGGTCCTCTGGTTATTTGCTGAAGGCAATCCACTCTTGCTGCTGAGGTCATCCTGGCACGGTGGGAAATTGCTATTAGCTCTAGACGTGCAGAGAGGTGCCTCAGCAGCTGCCATTAAAGCTGGCATTGAAATTGTGTCCTGAAAAAGTGCAGAAAAGAGAGAAGTAGCAGAGAAGAAATTCAGAGGAGTCACCAAAGCGTATAAAATCTTACCCGGTGCCAAAACCTGGAATGACTGTGACCAGTCTACAGAAGCAGGTTTGAGTGAAAAGCTAAAAAGAAGTGGAAGAGGTAAAGCTTACAAAGATATAAACCACTTAAATTCCAAGTGCATATCCACCCAGATAGGTGTAAAGCATCAGTTTTCTACTCAATGAAAGCCTGAATAGTTACCAGCATTTCTAGAACCCACAGGGAACCCTGGGGAAGAAGAAGGGAAAGGAACAGATGCTTTTTTTTCTTCTTTTTTTTTCCCTCCTCTTGGAGTTTCTCCTGTTCCAGGTACTGGATTTACTTCATTTGGACCCTACCAAGCTGGAGGCTGTTCTTCCTCCATAGCATCGTTGAACAGCAGCAGAAAAGGCAACTTCATAGCAATGAGCAAAATACCCACTGGTGTCAAAATTCCCACAGAAAGCATTGTGACGAATGGAAAAGAGAGGATAGAAACTGGTTTTAACCAGTAACATTCTCAACAGTAATTGGAAAGAGACACCTGCTAGAATTGGGTAAAAAGTTATTGGAAACTTTTGTTTTGTTTTCTTTTAGAAACACTGTCACATTGCACTCCTCCGAGGGACTGGCAGTCATGGCTCTTGGGGAGATTGCAAAGGCATTCCATTTTCAGCTGATCTTTGGGGTTTGCCCCTGTATTTTGTGTTTGTAAACTCGATCACACGGGAAGAGAGCTCAGTCTGGACAAATGCTGAACTCTGATACATCTTCTCTTCACGTGGAGGTGTAATCAAGGACAGGATCTCTGACATTTCCCAAGACAACACAAAATATTTCTAAGGATGCTGCTGCAGTGGGATAAATTGATGTATGCTGTTTGTAATATAAAACATTTCTGCAATCTATTGTCATGGACAACAATAACACGTGCAAGCATTTGAACTGGTTGGTGGCTATTGATAACAACTTCAACAATTTTATAGCATTTGGGAAAAAACCCTGAAGATTTCTAATCTAAATAAGTCAGAAAGCCAAGGTTTGAGAGGAGTCATCTCAAAGTGGAAATTTTCAGCAGGAGTTGTTAAGACTTCATTTGGGAAGTTGCTGCTTTAGCCTCTTCCATTGTCAGTGGAGGAAGAGCAGTTCCCTCAGTGCTGAGCCCCACGGTTAGGACCTTCGGATGTTTCTGATTGCAGTTGCGCTTGGTTTGGGTTTTCCCACCCCCACAAGGACACGTGGGAAGGGTGGCCTTTTAAAGAAGGCACCTGAAGTTGTTAGCAGATCCTGACCAGCCCAAACTCGCACGTTTCTGTCAATGCCAGTTCTTCTGAAGTGCAGTTTGTGAGCCTGCTCCTTAAGAGCATCCTTCCCGGAACGGCTGATCCTGCACAAGCACCTACTAACCCAAAACTGATTTAGTTGAAGGGAATATTGAAATTAGGCTCACTTGAGTTTTGGTCTTGATTAATTAATTAGTTATGCCTTAGCCCAGGCAAGCACTTGAGAAGCAGACAGCAGAATTTAGCAGCTATAAAGTTAATTTCAGGAAAATAAAGGCTACTCTTTCTTTACTCCTTGATCCTCTGTAGTAGTCTTCCCTTTGTTGCATGACTGTTCTCATCTGTTAGATTTGTACACTTGTCTTTATCAACTCTTTAATTCTTCTTATAGGAAATTGATGGCAAATCATTACTGTTGATGACAAGAAATGATGTACTCACTGGACTTTCATTAAAACTGGGGCCTGCGCTGAAAATCTATGAATATCACGTAAAACCTCTACAGACACAGCATCTAAAGAACAACTCTCTATAGCAAATTGTCTACTTGGGGTCACGTTGTGCCTCAAAGAATAAGCAATTTGGTTTCGTGTGATGGAACTTTGTAAAGAGAGAATATATCTATTAAGAATTTAAACCAAATGACAATATATATCCTATTGGATAGAGTTGGCAATATACTACATACCGAGTCTGAACTGAGAGAGGTGGTGTGTATTTTTTAGGTAGTACATAATGATTTTTTTCTTTTAGGAAGTGTCAATGAGCATGTTGAGATAGCTACAGCACTGTGTCCAGAACAAAAGGGAGGTACGTCCTTCTCATTCTTGAGCCATACTTTATCAAGTTCATCAATTCAAATCCCAACCACGCACCCCCAAATACAGTTTACGTACCTGTTTGGAAGAGAGAAACCAATTAAAATAGGTTTTTCTTTACACTAAAGACCTGCTAAAATTATTACTGCTAATAATTTTAGGATGGGACTGACACTTGCCAACTCACCCTTTTTTGCAGAGGGTCCTATTTTGACCTTATTAAGGTTTACTCGTGGTATGCTGCAATGTTTAACTGTACATACAACCCCCATAACCCCTTCGATCGCAGAAGGTGTTGCTGACAGGTGAAACTGGGTTGTGTATTTTGATTTATTTTCATTTTCTTTTTGCTGTCTTTTAAATTTTTCCAGCTTGTTTTCACCTGTTTTTAATAGTAGTTCTATGTAAAGTACAGTTGGGTTTTAAAAGTTTGTGTTGCTTTGCAAAAGAGAAGGAAGCTTCGTTCGATTCCCTTTTTAATTTATGATCACTTGTTTTCTAACATTTTGCAGAAATCTGTAAAAAGAGTAAAGCTCTGCACATTTTTAATAGTGTCTGTCATTGCTGTTGTAATGGTTGATTTGATTTTATTTTTTTTAACACTTAAAGGTTGGAATACTTGTTTTAAAGGACTAAAAGAAGCTGTCTCGTCACCATACATCTCTGTTCAAAGAGAGTCTTGTTCAATCTGTTTGTACCAGTTCCCTATTTGATAGGTTGCTTGCTCTACCCCAATAAAGCATTGCTTATGTTTGGATTCAGTTTACTTCACAGATCTTTTACTTTCTCTCTTTCTTTGTTGTGGAATATTGGAGTTCCTGTTTTTCCTTCATTTTCCCATTAAAAAGGTACCAAAATCTACTTAATATTCTATGTTCTTGTGCTTACTTTGACCACCACCTACCAAGATATTTAAAACTGTTGTTATTTTTGCTTTTTTTTTCTTATCTAGCATTGTATACTGCTGAAGGAGAAGCCCTGGTCCCAGTTCCCCAGTAACACCCGTGGTTCCCTTATGCCTTTCCAGAGCTCCCAGCAGTGTGAGGCACCGTGCTGGCCCCGGCTGAGCAGGGTACAACTCGCCCCAGCACGCCTGGGAGACAGCCCAGGGGCTCACCACCTCTGCCCCCTCAGCTGGGGACGTGGGGTTTCATCCGTGAGGCTGAGCAAAGGACCCAGGAGGTAGGAAATCAGCAGGAGAGTGCTCGGTGCAAGTGGAAATGGGCTGGGAGGAAATGGGGAGAAGGGAGGAGGTGAGAGAGTGGGGGCAGGATTTGGGGAGAGGAAGGAGAAGCTCTTGTAGTCTGCTGCCTAGCTGGTGGCCCTGCCTTCATTTCTGACTCGACAAGTGAGGGGTGGCTGCTGATGCTACAGTGCTAGGAAAGCTGCTGCTGGTTTCAGGTGTTGGGATTCGAGCAGGGCTGAAGCAGCACGAGCAGCTATGCTGTAGGTAAAGCTCCCAGGGTATGGTATAATACTCAAGCTACCTATACAGCAGTGATGCAGCTTTCTTGTTTGCTTCCCAACCTTTACACTGCACAACACACAATCTGAGACACAGACACAGGATCAGAGATGGGGGTGCATTCACCACTTCTCCTTCTGTCCCTTGTGCTGTGCCCACTTCAGCTATCAATCTGTGAGCAGCAGGCTTGTAAATCAGAGTCAGAACAATGCTTATGGCTTTATTTATGGTTTGGTAGTGTCCAGGGGTACCTACTGGGGCTAGAGATCTCCTGGAAGACTAGGCTCAACCAGAAAGCATCACCCCTGCCTTGGGGAGTTTTCAGGTACAGTCTGTATCAGGCTGATTACAGGCTGCAACTGAGAAATTATCCAGGAAGCTCCTAAATATTTTAATACAGAATTAGGTATGTTCATGTGAAGCAGCTGCATGTGGCAGCCTAGAGATGCCTCCCAGCCCTGCAGAGTTTATTGTTGGAGGAGAATATAAAGTGCTGTGCTGCTGGAGGATGAATTACATATTCTTTTTCCTCTGTTTGCATGTTTGTTGTGGGATTGATGTGTTCTGTAGGTCTGTGGATGACACAGAATTAAAAGTACAACGTAGTTATTCCACCAGGGAGTAAAACTCTCCACTGTGCAGCCGTGAGAGAGCATTTGGTGATTACTGACACCGCTCTTTCTTTGACCACGCTTTGATGAGCAAATGAGTCGTGTTCAGAAACAAGCAGATTGTATTCCCCTCTTGATCAGCACCTCTGACAGGCTCAGACAAGTCAAGGCTGAACAGAAAGCTCCCTGCGAGTGGGAAAGGGAATTGGGAGGATGTTGCTCAGAACTGTACCCTTTTCTTACGCTGCCTCCGATCTTTATTGTCCTTTTCTACTGCTCTCTGAGCTTTCTAATGCTGGGTTTGTGTGTTACATTCTCCTTGCTGTTTCTGGGAGAATAACAAAAAAAAAATCATGTTTTTAAAAGAGACTGGAGGGTTGGAAAGAGGAAGTCAAAGCCAGATTATTTTTAGCTACCATTCCTCTGGCAGAAAACACAGCTGCTGTTGAGATGAGGAAGCGATGGATGGGCATCACTGCATCCCATGTCGATGCTGCAGTTCTGAGAGTTGCAGAGCTCTGCAGGAATCCAGTTTATAAAACCCCCTTCATGTGCCTGCAGCTGGGAGAGTCCCTCTGCCTTAAAAACCCTCCCTGTGCTTTGGCTGGTGCCAAATCTGCTCCGCTGCTGCTGCGTGAGAGCGGTGTTGGTCTCCGGTCTCCGGTCTCCTTGTGTTCCACACTGGGAGGCTTCCCCCTCCTCGAGGCAGCTTTCAGGAGCAAAGCAGAGGTGGTGAGATCCATACTGGTGTTGTTCATCAGCTCTGGTGTTCACTCTCCTCTCAAGCTATAAGTACCCAACACACAGCATGTTCTGTTTGCATCCAGATGTGATGCCAGTGCCACACACCAAGGACGTAGAGGGCAAGTGTCAGCCATGGGTGGAGGCTGTGGCTGTGCCTGTCCACCAAGGTCACTTTCTCAGCCCAGAGAAAATTGCTCTGTGGCTTGCTGGCACCTTCCCTCCCTGTGCATTGTTGTTCTGTTTGCTCTGATGTGCTGCTCTTTATAAATTTGGAGACAATTCTTTGCTCTTCTAATTACAGCTGTAGTGAAGGGAGTAGCCACCCATCCATCACTCCTGGTTAGAAATGGCCCGGGCAAAATGCCACATTTGGGCCCTGCTGTCAGTGATTCCTTGCTAAATGAACTCTTTTCACTCTCATTTTCACTGCTTTTTCTCAAAATGTTCAAATTCTACCCAGTCCTTTATCTCCTTTCTCTTTTTAAACCATAGCATTTCATTGGTCTTTAGCACTCCTCTTTTCACTGTCACAACCACAGTTAGTTGGAAAGCAGAGCATCTTACTCTCTGTGAGTCTGGGGGAAGCTACAAATTTATTTCTCTTCTGTTGTTTTGGGTTTTTTTTAATGGTAATATTGTCTGACAATATCTCTAACTAACAAAATCACTAGCTCACTTTGTCTCTGTTCTGTTCTTTCACTTCCAAGTCACAACAGCAGTTCTTTCCCTTCCAGGAATGAGTTGGTGCTCAGGGGGGTGAGCCAGGAGAGCCCATCCACGTCCAGTTCCATCACACCTGAGGGCCCTCCAAACACCTCCATCCCTGCATTGCTCAGGGTGACAGCAGCTTCCCAGGGGGAGCAGAGGGCAGTGGTGCCATCAGCCCACTGCAAGGGCAGTCCTGGGCAGCCTGGTTTAATAAGCAGCTTTCATTCCTGTTGGGAAAGGCTGTGTTCTTTTTACTATGATGATGTAATAGGTCATTAAATTTTCTTCTCAGCCCCTATAATTAGGGAATTGTTTGATTTAGTGACGTTCCTTTGGATCCCAGATGAGCATTCAGCTTACTCCCAGAATAACATTAGCTGGTAGATGCTGTAAGTTTGGGGAATGCAAACGTAACCTCAAACTCTTGGAGAGCCCAGGGGAAGAACTGTGAAGACCAAGTGGTCCTTGGCCCCCGTGTGAGAGTTTCACAGCTGGGGAAGGCTGCTGGTGAGTACTGGAGAGCAGTGTTGTATTTCTGTGCTGCACTCGTGAGCATCTCTGTTGAAGGAGCAGCTATAACTGCTGCATCATCAGCTGATCTGCTGATAAGGCAACAACAAATGTCTTGGCACCAGCAGGCTTGCACTCAAGATGTTCCCTTCCCCTTTGCAGATGATTTCTATAACCCAGCTGCCCCTCTATACACTCTCTGCTCTCTTGAGAGTGCCCCTGATTTTTGCAGCAGCTAATTCCTTTCCAAAAAGGGAGGGAAGGCTCATCATTTGCACCTATTCAGGAGTAACCTTGCTTTGTC
>VWZY01002146.1:13593-59252 GCA_013399075.1 Chloroceryle aenea | reverse complement strand
GTGTGTCTGGGACAGCTCCCCTCTGCCTGTTGTTTTTCAGGTGTCAGGTGGGGGCTGGGACAGTGACAAGGAGAGCAGTGGTTAGGAGCTGTCAGGAGCTGAGCAGGATTTCTGTTGTGAATGTGGGGGCTGCAGTCTGCAGGATGAGAACTGTCAGCTGTATAGTTTCATCTCTACGTTCAAAGCTGTCACCCGGGGTAACTCAAGGAAGTACCAAGTAAGTACCAAGTAAGATACTCATTGTCTATCTGTCTAGCTTGCTCCCTACCCCTCCCCAAAGTACTAGGGTTACTTAAGGTGACTCCTGCCTGCTCAGAAGTCACGATGAGAATATTAGACTAAAGAAAACTATTTAATTAAACTTAGAGATAGCCCAAACCCTCAAACATCCAGCAATTAATATAAAAGTAATTCTATACTAACTAGAGCCTGATAGCAGCAGCCATGCACTCAGAATACACGCAGGGAAATTGGTCAGCAGCTGTAACTATTCACACTGCAAAGGAGACAGGAGAGATGCTATTTGATTATTTCTTTTCCTTTTTCTTTTTGTTTGCTTGTTTTCTTCACAAAGAAATCAGTGTCTGACTGATTCCCTGTTCAGTTACTGGGTCAGCTCTGCAGATCAGGGTGTGATGGATAATGGGAAGGAAACATCTGGTCTCGTGCCTGTATATTCCTTTCAGTGAAGCAATAATAATAATTAATTAATAGAACTACAGAGTTGCTGATTTTACATGTCAGAACCATGTTCCAGCCATTAGCAAATTAATGGTTTCGTTAAGAGGTCTGGGAATTAGCTGATTGCAAAATTAATTGACTATAATGTTTCCATCTGGGATTTTCAAAAGAGCACAGGGGATTTCGATCTGCAAATCACACCGAGATGCAGGAACAGACTTTGGATTTGGGAATTCCTGAGGGTCCGTCAGAAATCCCAACCTCAGGAGCCCACAGAGGGAAAAGCAGACAGCAAGGAAGAGGCCAGTAAGGAGTGGATGTTGATAGGAAAGCCATAGGGTTAAGTTTATCAGGAAGGTGTGAGTGTAGCCAGGAGGTTTAGTTTCCCTGGGCAGCTGCCAGTCCAAACTGACATTGCCTCTCATCTTTTAGCACGTGGCCTTGTGCTTCTAAGAACTTCTTCCTGGCCAGCGTGCAAGCGCAGGAGCCATAGGGAGTTTCCACTGGGACCAGAACCTGAAGGGGATGAGCACAAAGAGAGAGGTCATTTCTGAGACAGGGAAGTTTCTGTACCATCACAGCAGAAACTGCAGCTATTCACCTCCCCTGCAAATCACAACCAGGCCCTTTCTTTCTCTTATGAACACCCGTGGTAGATGCTGCTGGCACCTCACGTGAAAGTGGATCTGTACTGTGCACCTGAAAGAGGGCACGGGTAGGATGGGCTGGCAGCAGTCACAAGGCTGAGGGAGGGAGAACAGAACATAAGCAAACTGTAGACTGCTGCTGTAGCCCAGTTCCTCTCTTGTCACATGAGGAGAACATAACAGACTTTCAGCTGGACCTGCCTGTCAGCTAGAGCAGCTGTGGAGGGAGGAGCAAACCTCTCATGCCCTACATCTCACCCTCTGCCTGAGTGTGGGCTTATACCTCGTCCACTGTTGGACCAACCTGCTTTGGCTCCTGATAGCTACAGAAACATCCCTCTTGTAGGTAAGGTGGAGCTTTCACTGGGGCTGGGGGAGGAAGTTTGCTCCCTTTAACCCTGCTGCTGTGCTTAGGGCTGAGTATCTCTACAGAGTCCAAGCGAGTTGTGGTTGGAGAGTTTACTTACTTCTTTGTCATTGGTCAAGCCTAGATCCTTCATGTCTACCACGTTATAGAAAGTGTTGTTCAAGACAGCTTCTATGACCTGTACCTGAAGCCAGGAAAACAGATGAGACCACGAATCAGTCAACAGCCACCTTTTCAGTCCCTGAAAAGAAGAGCAATGCAACCACCCCCCCCCACACCCTGCAGTATGTACCCTTGCTCAAATGCAACCTAGGGAATGTGCAGACAATGCTGTGGCACCCCTTTCACTTTTACTCCTGTCCTACCCAGCACTGTCTGATATTCTCCCCATTGTATTCACAGCTGGGGACCAGCATATGAATTTCTCAGGGTGTTAGATTTTTCCAGCCCACCAAGCTGTATCACCAAACAGTTTCCAGTCTCACTTGGAGCCGCCAGAGGAAATACGAGGCTCATTTTGGTCTTTTCAGTGGCCTAATTAACCTGCACTATTGTTTAAGTAAAACATCAGCAGGAGGAAAGAAGATACCTGTGACACTTTGGAAAGGATGAGCATCTGGATAGAGTTGACAGTTTTCTGGTAAGAGGGTGAATATTCCCCACAGTCGGGTGGCCCAGAAAAGGCTTCGAGGATACATTCGCGGACTTTGTTCCTAGAGGTAACACAGATTCTTACAAAAGCTGTGCCTGGCTAGATCCATAATGTTTTACTGGGGCTTTTAAAAGTAGTATTATTTTCTCTGTCTTTTCTGACAAATGCATAGCACATGGGATTTTATGGAAGAATAATCTCTTCGTCCTGGCATCTCCAAATTCCAGCCCACCCCCCCCAGCTCTGTAATCACAAGTTGATGTTGCTACAAGTATTTAACAGGTCTGTTGTTTGTTCTCCTGAAGGGTGCTGTGCTGAACACTGAACTGGCCATCTCAATACTCCCATTGATCCACCATGAGAGAGAGCAGTGCCCTCAGGCACGACTCTCTCCCCACTGAGCCAGTGCTTAGTGCCCCTCACCCTCCAAGCCAGAGACCTCTGCGAGCAGCTGCTGCAGGTCTGGCCCTTACAGACCTTGCTGTGCTGTACAGAGGGACTCGGGGATCGTAGGTTAGATGGTGAATATTATTTGATGTGACATGTACCATATGCAGTCAAAGTCAAAATCCTTGCATTCGCCGTACGACCATTTGCAGAAGAGCTCTCCACATAAAATCCTGTCGTGCCTCTCGGGAAGCGTGGTGTGTTCATTCTTATAGAAGCCTTCAAATCCAGACTGTGTTGTTTTCATAAGTTTCAGATCTTTAATTCCAGCAAAAACAACCAGAGGACCTGTGATCCAAAAATATGAGGCAGTATTAGCTCCTTTTCAGGCAGAGAGAAAGAAACTCCTGGGTGTGCACTGGGCAGTGGCAGCTCCGGAGCCACGAAGCTGTCTCTCCGGGACCCACTCGTGTGCTTCTGATGCTACTTCTAAATGGGTATTTTCTGAGGTTGGCAGAAATCACAGAATTTCTGAGGCTGGAATAGATCTCTGAGACCATCAAGCTCAGCCTATGACCCAACCCCATGACATCAGCCAGACCAGAAAGGTCAGAAACGGGATGGAAAGGGCTGAAATCATAGTTCAATCTAGGAAACAGAATCTGTCAAGTGACCTGCAGTCCAGGCGAGCTGAGGACGCCCTTTGTCTCACCTCCTTGGAGCTGGGATGTGCATTGGGTTGGCTCTCACTGGTCCCAGTTCAGGAACTGCTAATTGCTCTTAAATTAGGGAAATTAAATCAGCTGCTAGTGCACAGGAGAGATGTCTGGAGCCTTTTCTGACAGCACAGGCGAGCGCAGAAACCCTCTGTCAGAGATTTCCTTTGCATGCTCATCCCGTCCCGAGTTCTGCATCGGCGAGGAGCCAATGCAAATCCCTGCAGCAGCTCATTAGCAGGAGCTGGCACTGCTACAGCTGCCACCCACAGGTTCAAACTGACACTGGTTTTGCTCTTAGCCACTGTTTCTAACGTGCTGCACGGCTGAATTACCATCTTCCAAAGGCCAAGCACTTCTGTCCTGAACCTTCTCTTCTGACCACCCTTTCAGACAGTGGTTAAACCATGGCAAGCATTTAGAGCAGACCCAACTGGTAACAGAAAATTGCACTGACCAGAGCTGCCAAAGGAGCAGGGGCAGAAGAGGGAAACCTCACAGCACACCAGCTTGTTCAGACCCCAGACAGACAGTCAGGACCTGAAGTTTCTGTGCTGCTCTTGGCGCTCGCAGTGGGTAGTTCAAAATGAATCCCTGAACGTGTCTGGCACGTAGGAATCCTGCCCTGGATTGAAAAGACTGGCAGACTTTGCCTTTAAACCGTGTCTTTGCAGGAATTTATACTGGAAATAGCTCCACTGCAACAGATCTTTCTAAAGGATGTGATGGTTTAGCTCTTTGTTGTTGTGGTTTTGGTGGGGTTTGTGTGTGTTTTAAACTGCTCTCTTACTGGAAATGATCAGAACTGCACTTTATCCATTTCTTCTCTTGTTTACATTCATTAGTGGGATCTGAATGAGTCCACGAGGGTGTATCTCTAATTTTGGCTGCATCTCCTCACTCTTTACTAAATCTTGATAAGAAAAGTAAGGAAGAGGCTGCCCTCGGACAGGATATCCTGGGATTTGTTCAGCTCTCGATGAATTCCTTGTTTGGGTGTAAGACTAACACGCAGGCATTCATGTAGTGCAGATGCTATCAGCAAACCTGGAGATGTATTTACCTCATATTCAAATGCATAGCTTTGTTTGAAAGAGCTCCCTGCCATGATTTACTGAAAGGCTGTGGAGCAATCGACCTGAAACAAGCACTGAAGACTAAAATGCTTAGGCAGGGTTTCTGAGGTGAGCAGCCTGTGCTCTGCCTTCAGCAGGCTTTGTGCTTTTGCTCTCTCCAGTTGTCAAATGTTGACTCTTACTGATGATGTTTTCAATTTCTCTGAGCCTTTTATCAGCCAATATAATAGCAAAAAATAAGCCCATAATTCTATTAAGCCTCGCTAGGTTTCTTTTAATGATGAGAAAAGTGTTAAAGATAGGATTAAGTGAGAAATAAATTTGTGTGTCTGGCTGATAGGTGTGTAGGAGGATGCTGAAGATAGAGAAGGTTCTCTCATAAGAAAAATAAAAGGGATTTGAAAAATCTCCTCGGTTATTGTTCACCTAGGAGGGGAATCCTAAAGAAACAGCTAAGGGGCTACATGAAGGGAAGACTGAGAAGCAAAGGCAGTACATTCAATAAGTCTTAAAGGCCTTTTTTTTGTGAAATTGCAGAATTTCATGCTGAATTTTCAAGGTGGTGACAAATTTAAGTCAATCTGTGCATTAAGAGCAATAGCTTGTGAAGAAAGCATGAATGATTGTATTTATTTATTTTATTTTACTCAGGTTTCTTCATATTTTCCAGCAACCAAAGTCAGTACTATTCAGGCTGACAACAACAGGAGTTAATATTACTAGGAAGATTAAAAGAAATGATGCCAAGAAGCTCTAAAGCCTTGTATGAGCTCTCTTTTTTTTCAACAGGGACACAGGGACAGTGCTCAAATGTGCCTTTCAGAGCTTGTGTCCTGTCTGCAGGTGAAACTGGTCTTGCCACTGGTCCTAACCGTGGCCAGATAGGAAAATAGGGAGAGAGGGTAGGATGGGAAATAGTTCTGAATACCTCAGGCAGTAACAGATACTGACCTAACACCTAAAACCTCCACCCCCCCTGTGTGAAATGATGTGGTGATTTCAGCTGGGTTAAATGAAACACCAACCCAGAGGGACTGAATTGATGCGCTCGTTGTGAATCGCAGATGATTTTTAGACACCTTTTGGAATGCCAAAGCAAAGACAGACAGCTGAGTTTGAAAGCCTGTCACAAAACTCACCGTGAAGTGAGTGCAAACAATGCTTTGTTCATGCACGGTGTGCAAGAAGAGCAAGCACACGGGAAGGGTTGTGTGCACGTGGAGCCGAGTGCTCCCCATGTTCAAGCCAGCCTGGCTTGCAGCAAGGAAACTGCATCTTAGAAATAAACCCGAGGCAGGTTGGCAGGGTTTGGAAAGTAACTGCAGGCTAGACAATTGGCCTCCAGCAGTGTAGTTTCATGGTGTATCCTCTACAGGGCAGAGACAATAGACTGCAGAATCATGGCATCACAGAATCAGTAAGGTGGGAAATGGCCTTGAAGGTCAAGTCCACTAAAGGTTATTGTGACCACTAAACTGTGTCCTGAATCTAGGTGGGTTTGGAACACGTCTGGGGATGGAATATAGCATCAAGTACAAAAGGATGCAGACCATTCTCAGAAGGTGATTAAATCCTGTGACTATCTGTAGTCATACATGTGAGCTACTTTAGCTCTTCAGCCGTGTCGTGGAGACCAAGGACTGCAAACTTAGACTGCAGAAGTATTCTTTGAGAGCCCTGGAGCACAGCGGCTGTGCTGTAAACCCCATAACACCACTAGCTACCTCTAAAGCCACCTCCCCCTCTCACTGGCACAAATCTTGGCATTTTCTCACCGTTTCGGCACTGCTCAGCTTCACAGAAGCGGATCCCATCAGGAACGTTTATGAAGGAGTGGATGTGGGGAGCCCCATTCTGCAACGTAGAGCAGACAGGTAAGTAAAAGTGCATTAAATCCCATCTTAACTTGAGAACAGGAGCTAAGGGAGCGACGAAAGGCTCCAGCATGAAGCAACTGAACGTATTAGCAGTGGAGATACCTCATGGAGACGTTGCCATGGTACTTCCTGAACGTAGGTTTTGACGTACACCACTTGGCAGAATGTTGTCATGAAGTGTTTGCAGATGTCTATAGCAAACTGCTCTATGGTTGGGATCTAAGACAGCAAACAGCATTATTAGTAAGAATCAGTTAGGTCACGTACAGCAGAAGATTGTGCTGATTGTTGTAGCTATTTGGGAAGGTTCAGTGTTGGTCAAATAGAGATTTCTGTCCTATCTGATTTCGTGCCTAGGCTTTTGATCAGCTTATGCTGCAAGGAGAGTCACGTCAAAAATCTCCCATTCTGTGCCAAAGGGAGCTGCAGAGAAACTGCTCCAGGAGCCTTGTGCTAGGAGGATGTAATGCTGCAGTCATCACAGGGATATTCTGATTAAGCTGCTCAGGCTAAAGATGGGATTTCATGACTGAGGCGGACGAGTTATGCTACAAGTTGTCACAAGGTGCCACCAAGGGAGGTAAGAGCACAGCTAGCAGAATTACTAGGAGTCTCTCAAACTGTGAGACCTCCTCTTTGAAAACACTTTATAGGACTCATGCAGTATTAGGTGCTATTAAATTAAGAAAATGATGGATCTCCTATGACAAATATACAACAAATACTGCTAGCTCTGTGAGGAAAAAAGGCTTTGGAAAGCTAAGGAGGAGTCTGCAGCGTAAACACTGGAGGAGAAATTCTCTCAAATCACTGAAGGTTGACCTGATGTGCCAATGGAGGGAGAGATTATTTTGATGCATTTTGAAAATAAAAGTGAGTATAACAAGACACATCCAAATAAAGTCATAGGAAACGGCAAGGCTAGTTAAAAAAGAAGACAATACCCCATTTTTTTTGGCCAGCACGAGGACAATATTCTTTATGGTATCTGTAGGTATCACGAGGGAGTTGTTTCCATCCAGGTACTCCTGAGCAGAACTCAGCCGGAGATGCGTGCACACTTCCACTTCTTTAACAAAGTGCTTCTTCCCTTCCCTGTGAAGGCGGAGGAACTTAATCGTGTTCTTGCCATATTCGCAGTTGAGGACTCCTATGTCCTTGATCTGCAGAGCAAATACATGAGAGTTGTAAAAGAACTCGGTGGAAGCCCGAGCTGTGTTCAGGCACAAATCCCAACCAGCAAATGGAAGCAGCTGTCACATTCTTGGCGTGCCGTGTGTTTTCTCACCCCCTCTGCGCACACTGCAGTTCCCGAGAGCAAGAAGCAAAGACCGACCGAGCCGTGCTGTTTCCTCACAGCCCTGCTCCAGTTCTGCTCTCCCACAAAAGGGATCCGAGCAGCAAAACTCAGGTCTTGATCCACACCTCCAGAACTCTGCCTTTCTGGGATCGGTGGTTTCGTTTGCCCCAAGCCCTGTTCAGTTTTATCCTGCTCCTGTCCAGCGCACCCCGTCCAGCGTTGGAGAGGCTGTGCCAGAAAGGAGGCAAAATACTGCCAGGGTTGTGAGGATTTCTGTCCTCTAAAATACCCAGAGGTTACTGCATGAGGCTGAAATATCCCATACTTGGGATCAGCACCTTTTAATGCAAGCATAAAGAGGAGGGAGAAAGATTCTGCACACCAAAACAGAAATGGGAGCTTTTTATACGTGAGTTACGAGAAGATTATCAGAAGTAAAATTGCTCAATTCAGATGTGCTTGTTCCTGTGAGAAATGCTAATGCACTTAAAAGGTAATTAAAATTAAGTAAATTAACTAATTGTAAGTAAATTACTCTGGCTCAGAGATCAGAGTGTCAGTCCCTGAGGGCTCAATGCCCACGGAAAAATGAAGGCCCCCCCTCTGCCCGAGCCAGAACCACTTCACTAGAAACTCTCTTGTAAAAAGCTGGTGTGTCAGTCATGCAGCACTAAAAAGAAAACAAAAAGGCTTTTGGTATCTCCAGCTTTTTTTTTTTTAGAGCAGAATACCTCAAATATTTATATTAAATAATAAATTACAAAGGTAAGTCATCTCAAAAACCTAACCTGACAACTCTCATTCTGCCCAAAGAACTGACGAGCAGGTTCCAGTGCCTCCTGGGAGCACTGGTCCTGCTGCCACCAGCCTGCCCCACGGCGAGGGTCTGCCTTCCCAGGCTGGCTCTGGGGTGTGCTTACTCCATTGTACAGCAGGAGCTGACACTTAATGCCACACAACTTCTCCTTTTAGAGCCTACTCGGTGCTCGCCCCGTGCGGCTGAGAAACCAAAATGCCCGCGGGATCTGCACGGTGTCACCCAGCCTTGCTGCTGCTGCTTCTCTCCCCCACGCCCCTGTGGGCAGCTGAGATTTCCTGCAGGAATGAAGATGGGGAGGCAGTTGATTGGTAAGTAAATAACTCAGAGGGGAGAGTCAGTAAATAACTCTTGAGATGAAACTATGTAAAGGAGGCAGATCGCTGAGAAGCGATGCAGAGCAGTCGCTGCCTCAATCCTGCTTGCCCCTGAGTAGCAGCTGAATTTTACAGTTGGAAAACTCAGAATAAGTTATTGAAACGTGATTTAATTTCACCCAACCAACCCCCCTACTGCAGTATGACTAACTGCAAAATAACCACCGCTTGCCGCGGCGTTCGTGTCTCAGCATCAAAGGGAGGGCAACCTCTGTTCAGGTGCCAAGGCTGCGCTCGCCACAGGCAGCCCCGGAGGCACTCGGACTGGGCTGGGGTTCCAGCAGGGGATGGGACTGAGCTGAGTGGGGAAAACAGCCCCATCTCGCCCTCAGCCTCGTCACTCGAACCCCAGGCGGGGTGGCCGGGTGGGAAAGCACCTCCTGGCTGAGGAGCAGGGGTCCTTAGAGCTGGTGCTGAACCACTGGTGCTGAACCACTGCCAGCAGCGAGCCCGAGTTCGGCTGTTAAATGATTTATTGGATTAATGTGCTTTGAAGATGAAAGACACAAACTATAATTACATAATACCCAGCCCAGGTTTAAAAAGTGAAACGAGGGCTCTTAAAAAAAGAACATGGAAGCCTCCCAGAGTTAAATGCCAACCGATTTCAAAAGAAAAGTGTCTTTCTCATGGAACAATGATTAATTCGGATACAAGTGCTAAAGAAGTAGGTGCTGTTCTGGCACAGCCCTGCCCTTGCCCGCAGCCCTAACTGCAGGGAAGGCAGGAGCTGCTCACACCACAGGCAGGCTACTCCAGCAGGAGCCTAAAGCTGCCTTTGCAGCTGCAATTATTCTGGGCAAGAACGAGTCTGTTTGTGATAAAGCTAAAAAAAACCCAACCAAACCAATGGACCAACACATAAACTAAACCAAAAACATCATGGACCATCCATCTCTTAAATGAATACAATTATTTGTATCCAAATTCTCTGAGGAATTCTTGGAAAGCTTTGGCTTGGAGTCATTCTCCTGTGCCTCTGTGTGAACACCAGTTACGTGGGACCTGCTCCAGATTGGAACTTGGGGAGGGGGGGTCTGCACATGCAAAACTCTGTTCCCTTCAGATGAGTTTGCCAGGAAAGACAGGGGGATTTCCTTTGCAGTGTGCCATGATCCAAGAGAAACTTGGTTATCTGCAGGGGTCTTTCTAGTTTATTGACAAGAAGGAATCAGCTTCTGCTGATTGTGGATTTGTAGCTATGAAGCTGAGGGGAGAAGCAGAAGTGAAACTGCTGAAGAAAGCTTCCTCTCAACCAAAACATGTTGATGCCATTTCAACCAAACACAGCACTGCAGCTTTTATATTGTTAGCAAGAGCTTCATGTGAGTTCCTACTATTCAGTGGTTCCATCCTGCAGTGGTCCACAAGTACTCAGCATTAACACAAGCTTCCTTGTGTCTTTTCTTTCTCCATCCCAACTCACTGTATTCTGTGGGAAGCTTCTCGTGCAAATAAAAGCCCAAACTCTGCTTTCTGAGAAGCGTTGAGTCAAGGACTGAAGCCACAGATGCAGATTGTTGGGATATTTGGGCTGAGGGGAAGAGGTGAAGGTGAGATTATTTGTAGTAAGTTAGCGTTCAGTCACAAGCAAACAATGTGACGGTGCTGACCGGGTGTAAGCGGATTCTGTTCTCAGGAACGTAACTTTCACTCTGCTCCCACAAATGCCCAAGCTCTTGAGAAATTTCCTGTGCAGTGAAGACTTTTAAACAGCTTTACTTGATAATTCTGCAAAGGGCCAAAACATGAATCCACTGGGAGCTGGCAAGCAATTCACTGATAGCTCAACCGCCGGCGTTCCCGAGAGCGAACCCACTACTGGGGATTCATCAGATCCAAGACTGTAAACACCCCGAGAGCAGAAACCTTCCATTACACTTCAAAACTGCTTGGAAAGGCTTCGGATACTAATTCCTGGATCAGCTCCTACTACTGTAACCACTGCTATTCCTCTCCTTTGCAAAGCTTCCTTTCAAATAAAGGGGCTGTCGTGACTCCCTGTGCACGGAGAGCTCTCCCCAGCCTTGCTATATGGATCTCTGGCCAGCAGCACTTCCTCCTGAGCAACATCACTTAGCACGTGGATTACCAGGGTCACCAGTGTGGGATTCTCTCCAGCCTGTGCATTTCCCATGGGTGAAATGTTTCTCTAGCAAAATGCCTTTTGGAGATGCCTTTTTTGACCAGCTTGAGACTGAATCAGCTGGGTGAGGGTTACTCCTCCTGCTTCACATGAAGGGTTAAGTGCAGTCAGGCTGTGGTTTTGGTAAATAGTATAAACCAGAAAATAATGCCACTTGGTTCTTACTATTGACATTAATAAATTGCTCAAATAGAGCACTCAGAATGGCTCAGGTAAGTACAATGCAGTTAATCCCATGGACTTGTGCACTGGGCAAGCCCGTTTCCTTCAGCAGGGGCATGAATATAAACTGAGCCACTTGCTGACAGTATCGAATGCTCTACAGTTCTGAAGAGATTTCTGTCTCTGGCTGTGGGCTGCAAACACCCAGCCTGCAACTGCTCAGCAGAGTGCAAGGCTGTTAAGAAAAGCAGGTTTGGAACATTATCACATGGCTTTATACTTATTTTGTGGCCTTAATATGTATAAAATAATGCATTTTTCTAATGTTAATATGTGATTTTATCTATTTCACCTGCAGTTATAGTTACATGATGAATGTATATAGAAATGTACTGTTAAGAGGTGTCCAGGCTGCCCGTGAGAGTGTCAGTCTGAGTTCTCTACCAGAACCAGCAGCAAAGGTCTTTGGTGGCTAAATGAGACTCCAAATAAGGGCTACCTCAAATTCTTTTGGGGTACCAACAGTGTTCTGGCCACAGCAACAGGAGTTTGGTGCCGAGCCAGCCTCCCTTGCTTGCTAAGAAGCAGAACAAATTTGTCTGTGGCAGGTACTGTAGCACCCAACTGCTGCTGGGTCACCTCCTCCAGGCTGAGACATCCCCTGGTGGCACCAGTTCCCCTCCAGCACAGGCATCCCCAGAGTCACCCTTCTCCTCAATGCTCCGGGGGGAAGGAGATTCTGGTTTACACATTGACACAGGATGGCTGTAAAACAACAACTGCTCTTCGTTGTTGCAGGTTTGCTCTTTACAAGCTGCCAAAACACACCAAAGGAGAGATTCCCATGCTGGGGCTGGAATACATGTACATGGACACCCTGGCTCCGCAGTGGCAGCTCGGTAAATACCTCATCAACATGACAGAGGGTGCTTTGGGCCAAACCCTGAAGCAGCTGTATGAGATGTATGAAACCGAGGTAAGTTGACATTTAATTATCATTTTGTCACTCTGCTTACTCGGTATTACATGCAAATGAAGTGAAACCAGCCCAAATCAGCACGTAGAGAGAGGTATGGGCAGACCTGACCAACTTGATCTACTCAAACATGTCCTTGCAGCTGGCTGGATTATTTGCACTTTGGGCTACAATTACAACCTGGAACTTCTAATTTCTAGGGAAGCTTTTCACACAGTGACTGGTGTTGCCCATCAGAAAAATGAGCCTTGGTCCTTTTGGCTTGGCTGCAGTTGATGCTGAGCACCATCAGAAGCTGTGAACTGGCTGAGAACTCAGGGCCAGTGGTGACAATTTACAGACATCTGTCCTGAGCTCTCCCGTGCGTGGGGATTTAATGTCTCCAATCAAGTCTGGGTTTTGTTCTTCCCCCTGAAATCAGTGGGACTGCTTCAGCACGGATGTGCTGCTCGTTAGGGTTTCCTCCCCCCTCCACTCAAACTCCTCATTTATGTTTGTGTGATTATAAAATACCACAAGATCTGCCTATGGTTATTTTTTGTTACCATCTCCGTGGTGTTCTTGGGAGTCTGGGTGTGCCTTTGCATTTCTGCTGTGGGTTAGTGGGAGGGTGGCATGAATTTCTGTGTGGAAGAGATTCCCAAAAGTCAGTCCAATTTTGCCAGTTGGTCAACTGGGCTGTTCTGGGTCTCGCTGGAATTGTGCAATTGTAGCTGTTCACAGACTCCAGGTACACCAGGAGGGGAAGCATGTCCCAACTCCTTTGAAGTTCTCTGTTCCTGGGGAATAAGGTGTGGCCATATGCAAGCGTTTTGGAATTAAAAAAAGGAAAAAAGGCAATAATTGCTTCTCCTTTAGAGGAATACTGGTCATGGCTGTTTTTCCTCAGCAAACAATGTCACCGGATCTGGTTGATAGATCAGAGAGAGGCACAAAAGAAAGAAAGAGAGGGGAACTTTGCAAGCAAGTGTCCAATAAACCCAAGTCAATCGTATCAGTGAGTAGATTTGTCCCTTGAGGAAGGGCTCCTGCAATGATTGAGAGAACATCCACTTCATATTAACTGGGGCCCTAATGCTGAACCTATAGATTTGTTTCACCACAACTTCTGCAGGAACTCTGTCAGCTTGAGAGAAGGATTAGGCTTGTGGTGGTCACACAGAGAAGTCCTGGATTCTTTTTTCTGTTCTCAGCAGCAGATGTTTCCTTAAATCCCTTCCTTTTACTGACCATCATGTTTCAGAAGTGTGTGTTTTCTTGCAGAAGAACAGCATTGCGTATGCGATATACAATGATGAGGTCCCTGAGTCAGACTCTGATGGATGGAAAAGAGGACATACCAAAGGTACAGAGAGAATCCCAAGCTATTTTCTCCTTTCTAAAGCTGTGGATAGCATCTGCTTGTCTGTTTGTCTGTCTGCATATCTAAGATTCCTGCCTGAAGCAATACAGGAGAATGATTTGCATGATGTGTGGTTTGTTGTACAGCTGTATAGGCTGCAGCTTCTGTTTTCATTTTGCTGTGGTGAAGAAGTCTTAGGGCTCAATGATCCTTTATTTTCAAGACTTAAATCTCCTGTAGCTCCCATCAGCAAGTACAGGCCACATTGTCCTGAGCCTGATGGCAACAGCAGTGCAAGATGGGAAGGGAAAGGCACCCTAAACATCAACCCCTCCAGAGTTAGGCTACGTGGGAGAGAATTAATGCCATTTGAATACAAAATGAGTGTCTCCTATCATCCATTAATCCACTCCAGTTGACTGTAGGCTTTAACACGTGGAAGGGTGATATCTGCAGCAGCAAATCCACAGTAGGACTCGGCTCTATCATCTCGGGGCTTTTCCCTCCTTAATTCATTTGCAATAACTTTTTATTTTGGGACAGGCTTTCTGCTCTTGGACAAATCACAAGGCTTTTGGGTGATTCACAGCGTGCCCCTGTTCCCTCCCATCCCTGAGGATGGTTATGGGTATCCAGCTACTGGGGAATCCTACGGACAGACGGCCATCTGTATTACCTTGAAATACAACCAGTTCACAGAAATAGGTATGAAAACCTTCTCCCTGAGTAAGGCTTTGCCCCAGCACACCTCTCTGTCTCCTTTCCTCAAGATTTTACCTCGATAATTTCTTGTTCATGTCCTTCAATGTCAAATTAGGAACCCACCAGGGGCCTGGAAACAACGTTCTTGGCTTCAGTTCCATTTATCCAACTATTTCCTGGGTGAATGTGGGAAATTGGCCCTCCCACTGTCTCCATTTCCCCAGGGGGACTGTCACGAGCCCATATCGAGGGTAAACTCAGCCCGTGCATGCAGAATGCTTTAGAAATATAAAGTAGGATGATTAATCATTTCAAACAGTAATAGCTCGTTCAGCTGCAGCCGTCTGCAGTTCTAAAAATGTAAGGCAACTGCTGCTTCAGCTGGACTGGTAGCCTTGACTCATCAGAAATATGAAGGATGGAATAAATATCACTCTGAATTTCCCCAGGTATTTTTCACCACATAAAATACCAATACTAAAAATAAAATAATAACTATAACTTAAAAAAAATACCCAAACCCAACTGACAAAATCTATACCTGTGAGATTCAGAATAATCTGACTGAGCTCTCTGGTACTGAAATCCTGAAAATGGACTATCACAAGGCACTACCAGAGGTTCCCTAAAGCTTCTCCCATTGTTTTTCACTCTTTTCTCGGTTCCAAACCTCAAATTAGATCCATGAAATGCATGTGTTGTGCAAAGGGCCAAGCTGGCCCCACCCCAGAGCTATCTAAACCAGGTTCCTGTTTGTGGAAGCACATGGATGTGTGTGTTTAGGGGAAGAGGATGAGAGAAAGACACGTACACTAACGCCTTTCCTGCTCCATCCTCCCAGCTTCTGGTAATCTGGGATTCAAGAATTTCCTGAGCCAGAAAGACTGGAAAGTTCCTGATGGACTGGTCTTCAGTGAGCTCATCTAATGAGGCTATTTGTTCCCTTGCTCTTCACAACATCCACAGCAAGGACTTCTATGGTTAAGCTGCACACTGGGCAGAAAAGTAAATTTCTTCTGCAAATTCAAGCCAGGAGCTGAAAGTCAAGCTCTGTTCCCCTTACAACCAAACTAGACCCTTTGGCAGCTCTTCTGTTTGCCTTTGGTTTGGCAACTGTGACTGAGTGGAAACTACTCCTGTGAATACAGACAGGCTTGGATTTACACAAGTGCTGTGTGACCACTTAGAGGCTTGAGGATGAACGTGGGTAGAAGTGACAGTGGACTGAGACCACCAGGTACCAGTTCTACTAAGAACTGTGAGGTGGAAAAACCTGAGCCTATCCTCCCAGCCACTTTACATGCTGCAGGGCCAGCTGGAATATAAAGAATTCACTTTAACCCATTTTAATTCATTTCTTTGTGGATTTCTTTGTTTTTTTTCTCCTCAGACCAACAGATGCTGAGTTATAATCCAGGAATCTACAGCTGTTCCATCCCTAACATCTTCCAAACTGATCTCCCAAACCTGCAGAAGCTCTGTGCAGGCTCCAGGCTGCCCAAGGTCCCCCTGCGCCACCTCTCCAAGCTCCAGTCAGCTCATGGGGAAACCTTTCTCAGCTTTGCAAAGTCACACTTGTTCATAGATGGTAAGAGAACCTGTGTATCTATCACACATTCTCAAGCAAGAAATAAGTAACATAGAAGACTTTTGTAGGAGAAGGAGGAAAAGTGGGAATGAGCTTTCGAAACAAAAGGCGAAACGAGGGGAGATGGCAAATTCCCCTTTGGCTCACTTTATGCACTGGAATAAAACAGGCCCAGCTGAGGTGACTCTTTTCAGTCCCCTCTTAAATGAAGGAACATGAAAGCCTAATTTCCCATACCCTGTGTTATTCCACAGATATCTACGTGGCCTGGATGGCTCAGGAGCTGAAGACCGATTTGCTGGCCGAATCCTGGCAGCATTCTGCCAAAACACTTCCCTCAAACTGCTCCCTCGACTACCACGTCTACAACATAAACCTCATAGGGATGCCATTAAATTCCACCTTTTATTCCATCAATGATCATTCCAAATGGGCCGTTTCAAGGGAGTACAAAGATCAGTGGACCTGTATCGGAGACTTAAACCGCGCCGCCGAGCAAGCTTGGAGAAGCGGTGGCTTCATCTGTACCCAGAATGAGCACCTCTACAAAGCCTTCAGGCATTTGATAATCCACTATGAAAGTTGCAGTGATGCTTCCACGTTAATCTAAGGAACCATTCCTCCCCCACACCACAGCCCCTCGTTACAGAGAAAGTGTAGGAGATGTTGCCCTTAAATGGTATTTTCACTGCGCTGTGAGCGACGGTGCACGGGCATCCCCCGGGGAACGTGGGAGTGATGCTGGGCATGGGCTGGGAGGAACAACAGAAACCTGTCTCATTAGCTAGGTTGTCAGTTAGCAAGAGAAAAGTACCCCAAAATGCTTCAAAGTCACCCTGTGTTCCAGGTGTTGAGGCATTCCTGGGCAGTCTGGGCTGAATCTCTCAAGGAGCTGACAGAACTGGCTACAGACAGGGAGATGAGCAGATCTGTGGACAGGAAGGCTCCATTTTTACACAATTAATTTTTGGAGAGGAAATGAGCTTTATATCATTTGTAACCAATAGCTGGGGAGCATTTCTAGGGCTTTTATGCATGTACAGCAATCTTATAAAGGAATAAACGTGTCCCAAATATGAATAAGCAAAATAAATTAAGAACAAAAGTGGTCTGTTTACAGTCTCCCTCTTCCATCTCTATAGTTACTTGTGGTTGGTTGTGATGTTTTGGGGCCACCAAAGGAAATAGGGAGACAATTAGGAAAAAAATTAAAAAGGGAAGAAAATAGTTGAGGAAAGAATGTATTTCACCTACGTTTTCACACTGCAACATAGCTGTTTATTTTCAATGCCTCCAGTCTCCAGCTTAGGAGGAGATGTTTGCATGGACTTGCTCTGAAGATAAAGTTAATTTGCCAAATCCTGACACACTCAGGTTCAGCTTTCAAAAGTGTGTCTGTGTTTAGGATGTTCCTAAATATATTTACAGGGTTATATCTCACTTGTATGCATTTTTTTTCCTCAGTTGCTAGTGTAAGCTCCAGTCTGAAGAGCTGCCAGTACCAAAGCACCAAACAACTGAATTTCAGGAAACATTTGTGCATGCTTCCTGGAGAAGTAGGAGTCATTTGTCTGGTCTGGTTAATGAGGAGAGTTGTGCAGGAATTGATCTCTTATTTAGCCAGTCTGGATCAGAGGCAAACCCAAATCTCATGGCTTGGTGGATTTAAAACAATGGAATTTAGATATTCTGCACAAAATAGGTTTGTTTTTTTTCTTCCCAAATAACCTTTGATCAATAACTTGCTCGATAATGTTCTTTTCTCTGATGCTCATCAAATTGCTTTACATCAATACTTTTTGTTGCTTTACTAGCTGTGGTGAAGCAGCACCTATCTGTGGTGGTGATAACTGCCAGGGACACGGAACGCTGCGCAGGGGGATGGTTGAGCATCACTCAGATAAGCCAAGATAAAATTCCCATCTCTTTCCCACCTTTGCCTGGCCAACACTAACATAACCTGTCTGAACTCTTCCATCTTGACCACAGCTCTGGATATCCATGAGCTCAGTGTACAGGAATGGTGAGAATTCCTTTGCTGGAGACGGTGGTGGTGAGGTGCATCAGAGGGCACCTGGCCCTGTGACACAACCTGAATTCCTTACGGTGGCTTCTCAGCCACACATGTGGGTCACAGACTTCAACAAGAGTCTCCATCCACCACCTGTCACAACAGTGTTGCCACAGTCCTGCTCCCCAGGCCACAAGTCAACAGTCCATCACTTGAAGTGCTAATTGGTATTCTTAATTATTTGATCAATTGATAGGTGTCATAAAGCTTCTCAAGACTACTTGCAACATTCCTTTTTCCTTACACCCAAGATTGGCAGCCTCCATTGTAGCTCTTGTTGAGGAGGCACGAATGGTGGTGGGAAGATGGAGAGAAACAGTTGTACCCTCCAACATCACAAACACCTACATGGCCAGGTTGTGCTCACACTCATTTCAGGGGTGTAGCAATAAAAAGGCTGTGGTTCTGGTTCTCTCATTTTTTGACCGTAAACAGCTTTAATTCAGTTTTGCTTTTGTTGTGTAACTTCCAACTTTGCATATCCTGGTATTTCTCCTACACTCCTTATGAAATGTGGGCAAACCCTTTGTTTCTTGACAGAGGCTGATAATCGACAAGAAAAACAACAGGTTTTTAAAGCACGTGTAACTCTCAGGCTTGCTGTGCAAAGGCAAGACCATAAACCACTTACTTGACCTCACATATCCTCACAACAGGCACTGTGAGCAGTCCCAAGGGTGAAATACTTATTGTGCATATTTTATATAAATATTTGTAATTCTAAAATGTGCTCTTCTTTTTCAAAAGACTGCCAAGCACTCAATAAATATCTGCTTGTCCCAGCGACTCTGAGCTGCCTTTGCTGCCCACCGTGACCCTTTTGGCTGGACAGACCTTGAGGGACACCTGGTGCTACCCCATCTGCCACTTCAAGGGGGGACCTGACCAGAGGAGCTCATCCTGCAAAAGGGCAGAAGCCTTGGACCCCGGCACAGAGAGGGGAGAAACCTGGAAACCCAGAGTCTCTTCTCAGCACACAGGTATGGCTGCTCTGACCCTTGGGCTCTGTTCTAGTCAGACTAAATGAGAACATTTATTATACATGAAAATTGTTTGCCGAAGGAGTAGGAGAGGCCAAAGGTACACATTATTAATCCACTAAACATCGCTGGACCGCAGCCAGGTTTGTAACAAACACCACAGCAGGGATCACTGTTTGGTATAAATTGCCTTGTAATCATTTCCACAAGCCGAGGCTCGGTCCCAGCACGCCTGACAAGCTTGCAGAGGAGAGGAAATGCAAATAGAGCCTCTCAAACAGACGCCTGCCACTCGCTCACCCACCAGGACACCTCCTGCCCTCACCACAGCAACTGCTATCCCAGAGCAAGGGCAGAACTCTGTCGCCTTGTCACTGCTCAAAAAAAAAACCCTTGATGAATTTTCTCTAAAGCCTCGTATCCCTGAGGATGTTTTTCTAGCACTGGTAAGAGGGGGTCATTAGGGTAGTGGTTTGATGTGCTAGAAGAGTGCAATTTTATACAGACTTAATGGAAGAGGTCAAAGGATTAGGCATTAGGAAAAAAAATAATATTATTTTTAATTTGAAGGCATAAAACCTTAAACTGTGTGAAGTTTAATTCCAGCTGAGCCATTCCAGTGCTGGAGAATACAGGCATTGCAGCCTGAGCCCATTTCCCAGGGCAGGCTTTAGAGTGGGATTGCTTCTGGTGTATCCACAACAAATGCAGATATACCGAGCCCGCTGGATGGGAGTGATGAGCAACATCCTGGAGGATTTCTCAAGGATACTGGGGCTCCATGCCAGCCATCTGCCAGCAAGCCAAGGGAAGCTTTGGGAGAAATTTCTGATGGAGCTGGGAATCTTCCCATCTCCAAGGCACGCTAGCTTAGCCTGGCACTTGGGCTGGTCACGAAGGTCCACGGGTGTATTCTGAAGCAGGGCAAACTCTGCTCCAACGTGTGCTAGGCTGTACTTTTGAAAAGCACAGTACTTTTGAAAAGCACAGTACTTCTGAAGCATGCAAAGCCCAGGAGGCTTTGGTCATTTTGCTGTCACTAATGCCCATTCTCCCAGCTAGCCTTGCAAGCTGCATGCACTGCTCCCCTCTCATCTCAGCACGCTCTGGGCAGTTTTCTGCTCTCAGACTGGGAAGTTTCCAGTAAACACATCTATTGTTAATTGCCTGTGTCAAACAGGGCTTCCTCAGCTTGCCTGGAGCGTGAAGGGAGAGGGTTATTTTTGCAAAGACATATGGGCCTCTCTCCTGTTTAAATAGACACACTCCTGACTCTTGACAGTAATGAAATGCTCAAGAATATAATTGGGAGAATTTGGTTTAATGTATCAAAGCATCCTTGGCGTTATTAGCATAGTGACATCATTATCCCCAGAGAATCTTACACCCATAAATTATTGTGTGAATCTCTTCTGTACCTTTATTTCCAGTTTCTGGCAAAGATACATCCCTGGGTACTCGGGATAGTAATTGTTACAGAACGTATAAGCTGCCTGTGCCCTGGGTAGGATGTTCAGGAGACAGAGAAGTGCCAAAGCCTAACTCTGCTCAGAATGTGATGCAAGAATATGATGCACCTCTTTAATTTCACAAGAGATATCTTAAAAAGACAGGAATTTAAAAATGAAAATGGAGAGTAATAGAAATTTATGTTAGTGTGGGAAAAAACCCAACCTCTTGTAGAAGGGAATGAATTCTTCACAGTACAAGGCAGAGAGCCTGGTCTGAAATTTTCAAGGTAGGATATCAGTATCACTGCTTTCTAGACCCCTGAGTAGTTCAGCCATATCTGACATTCTTCTGTTGAGACTGGAGTTATCAGATTAAAAGCCTAATCTGCTGAATTTTCTCGTAATCCTTGTGAATTTGGCATGAGTGCAGTAAAGGAAATGGCAAGTGAATGCTGAGATCAGTTGTAGCACTTCCTTGGCCTCTGCCAGGAACTAGCTCAGATGATTTATGCCAGTATTAAGAGAATGCCATTCTATGCATACTTGATATGTTCCTTTTGCTCAAACTGATAAATACCAAACATGAAGACCTGAAAAACTGCATCTTGCTTTCTATAAACAGCTGAGTTACACTTTTAACTCGAGAGATTTTATTAAATCCTCTTGATTTTATTTTTTTTTTCAGTTGAGTTTGTTTGACATTTCTGCACAAGGTATCTGGTGACTACTCTGCTTCTTCTGGAAGAAGGATAAAAGTAAGGAAGATTCTTCCTCTCCTTTGATCACTTTGCAGTTTGGGAACTGAAAGCTGATATTCAAATATTCAAAGCTTTCCCAGAACAGAGCATAGTATTTAACAGTGCCTGCTAGAGTGCTGGCGATTGCTAGGGGTGATTCACAAGTGTGCTGGCATTGCCTAATTTATTAATCATAGAAATTTTGTATGCAAATTGGCCACACAGTTGTGCATCATAATACAGTAACTCAAAAATCTGTCTTCACATGTATGAATGCCCACAAATAGGCATGTCACATTACAGCAGTACATGGTTTCCCCATGGCATTCCAGAACCTGCTCACCAAAAGCCAAGCGGTTTGGTTTTGTTCTTTGCTTCTGACTTTCTAAGGTGTGAGAGTATTTAGCTCTAAGGCTCTTCAGTGTCTTTTTTTTTGGGGGGGGGGGTTCCTTTTCAGGGCTAAGGTTCTGACAGCCAAAACTCAGTAGTTTTCTTGCTATAGTGCAGTTTTTACTCTTACCAGTGCTGTTTACTTTTGCACTGGTAAGAGTATGCTCAGCACCTCTGTCCATCACTTTGTCTTGAGGATTAAAAATGCCCAGCTCAGTACACATTTCAGGAGCTGTTTCCTTCCTTGCTCTGAAAGCTGCTCCATTTCACATACTGACTTTGTAAATCCTAGGCACTGTGCAAAGGAAATCTGCATCTTTTCCCCTCTTGCTTTCTAAGTACTCCAGATATTTCTTCGAGGAGAGTCAGGGTGAGAATGAGGGAACTGATGATTTGCAGGGGACACTCTGCACAGAGAGACCATGGAAGAAATGCTGCACAGCAAACGGGGACAACTAGGACACTTCTGTTCCCAGCTGCCCGCCAGCCTGCCCTCCTCTTTACTGCCAAAGACGTGAAGAGCCAGAGAAATGGGATCCCAGAGAGCTTGGCAAACCAATGGAGAAGAGAGAAGACAACAGAAGGTGAGCAAGAGTGAAAAAGCAAGGGAAGAGGAGAAGGAACATTAGGATGGGTGACACTGGGGAGGTGAGAGACCTTGAGTTTGGTGATAGAGAACCATTAGGAGTTAACTGTCCAGAAATTCAGGCTGTTTCATTTACTATGACAGCTGCTAAACATTGATCCCTTTTACAGATGTGGTCTCCATAGTTTGTGTTACAGAGGCATAAAACCAAACGGCGTAAGCTGAAGTGATTTAGCCAAGTATTAACAATTAAACAACAAACCAACACCCAGAGAGAAAGTTGCTACCTCTCTGTTACCAAACCTACCAGAGGTGGGGCGAGGCAAAATCAAAAGCACTAACTATGGAAAAGTAGGAGGGAGAAATTCATAAGCTAAGCCAAAGAGTTTGAACGGCACCTATGTGAACATGATAAACCTTTTTTTAAAGGAAGGAAGCTACTATTAAGGTTTAAAGGCAACATAAAAACACAAGGAAAATGAGATGCAAAACATTCACGAGAGGAACTGCAGATCATTTCCTTACAGATTGTGACACTGAAGCTTCATTCATTCTTGTGGCACTGAGAGAACTGCAGGCAAAAATGTAGAGACAAAAGAGTGTAAACAGAACCTAAGAAAACTGATGCCTTTAACACTTGGCTCTTGGGATTCTGATTACAGATCTGTCTGCAACAGATGGCCTTTTATTCTCAGGTTAAAAATCAAGCTTAGAAAACTCCCCAGTTTTTTTATTTTCTTCCATTTCACCTCTGATCCTGCTCTGCTCTCCAGCACTCAACAAACCACCACCAGTCTAATACAGTTTCTTGCTGCACTGAGTCAAAATCAGCAAGCATTCCTAGATATTACTTACTGTCACTTGGCTCATGTTGACCTGCTGTTTTGTCACCTCCCGGTCTTGGATCCCACAGAGGAATAATGGCAGTGGAGAAGCTGTAGCTCTATAAAAAGTGTCATCTTAATATCAGAGGAGGAGCTAGGCATAAGGGGTTGGCTTCACAAATGTAAATATTTCATAATTTATTTAGTAACGTGGCTTTTCTTTTCCCCCCAGGCAAAAGCTTTAATGAAGGAAAGGTCTACTGCAACAAAGGAAACAACAGCAAAAACAGAGACAAGGACACATCCAAACCCCAGTAATACCAGTGGGAATTTGCCTTCATCCTCAGTGGGAACAGGACTTCAAAGACATGGAATCACCCATAAAACCTGAAGGATAAAATCTGAACCTCTCGTGGTCTATGACACAAGCTGTGTTTAGGGGATGGTAGTGTGGTCTCAACACGGTGGAAATGTCCCCAGCAGGAGTTTCACATCCTTAGCTTGACCACAGCCTTGTCCCCGGCAGTGCCAGGGTGGGTTAGGACAGACGTCAGAGAGGCCACAAGCGTGGGCAGGTTCTCTGACAGAAGAGCCTCTCTGAGGCAGGACCGTGCAGGAGCTGGGCAGAGATGAGCCTCCTCTAGGTGAACGTCATGACTTTACATTTAGTGTCAAATCAGGAAGAAGTGATATCCCCATCATTAGAAGTTTGGGGGTTTTTAGAGCTCAGCAACTCAAGATATTCTGTGTCTGGCAGAATGGAGTGAAAGCTGCATTTCCTTCATCCTGCTTTGTGTTAGCACTGAGGAAGAGATGAGTGCTGTGGAGAGAAAGAATCTTTTCACCTCCAGGGAGGTTCAAGATCTCCCTCGAGGACTAAGAAGACATCCTGGATACACTGCCTGCTAAATGCTGTGAAAAACCAACGTGAGAAAGGCAGGATGGGGGACCTCATTCCCAGGCATCCCTGCATGTCTTGTCCTAGTACTGGCACCATACAGCAAAGTAGAAATGGCAAGAGCAGAGGTACCACCCTTCTGCTAACAGCAGAATTAGTTTCCCTCTCTTTCCTTATGCTTTTTCCATTCCCAGGATTGCATAAGAGTGGCTGTATGATAATGTGTGCAATGTTCACCCTCGGAGAGGCTGTTACACTCCTGACAGGTTGGTTCACCTGCCCAAACACACAGCTCCTCACAGTCCTATTTCAGCTCGTCAAGAAAAAGTTCCCCTCCATCCTACATTATTGATCAACAAGTCTGACAACACAGACCCTTTCCAATAAACCAAAGTCCAAATAATGGCAGGTGCTTCAGGAAAGTGGTCCATGGGAGGGTGTACCTTAGCTAAGGCCTCCTCATTAATTGCAAATGATATTTCATAGGGGATTTGCACCACCAGTCCACTGCAGGTTGTATCAAGAGAAAAATGATGTTTTCAGAAAAGCCCTTGTAAAAGAAATATGTTTACCATGGGTTAATACATCTGGGTACTATATGGTAATGATTTTCAGTCCCTGGCTGTAGAGAGGTCTGTGGATAACCTTTAAGAAAGCCACAAATATGACCATAAAATACAAGTTCACGTGTATTTTTCATACATTAAATTTCTTTAGGAAACCTGCACCTCTACTGAAAAACTACAGGGAGATTTTGAAACCTGTGCTTTTTGCAAGTCAGACCTTGATTCTGTGTCAAGATATACAGTTTGGGTTCTTTGAGAGAGAAAATATACAGTTTGGGGTTCTCTGAGGGAGAGAAAGCATTGCTTGGGATCCTGCAGGAACAGAGAACTTAGGGTTTCAGTATTTTTTTTTCCCAATAAAACAGAGTATTTCTGTAATGCTGAATTCCTTCGGGGTTTAGTGCCCTCCTTTTTAACAAACAGCATGTACCAGAGCAGCATCAATCAGTCTAAGAAAGGAGGAAAGATGCATGTGGTTTGGCTGCTTTGAAAAATCACGTAATAACGCACATAATGAGCTTGTGGGCTTAGCTTGGCAGTCTGACTGAACTGACTGTCAGCTGGACAGTGTAAGAAACACAGTATTGCAGATAAGAAACTAATCTTTCTTTCATGGTCCCCATCTTGTGTGGGTATAGAAGCCCAGCACTTTGTGGGACCACGTGACCCTCTTAAACATAACGCTGTTGAGCACAGCCAGTTCAGATTGGTCAAACCCATGTGGTGAAGGCAAAGTGAAGCCAAGCAGCATACAATAAGCACAGCATTTTCCCTCAGCAAGGGGAATTTCGAGGGCTAACAGCACCTGAAGTGAGTAGTGTGGTTTAAATGTAGTATTGTGTGAAGCATGATGGTAAAATCAACGAGTATGAAACTAGAAGAGCTAAACTCTTGATGAATTGATGAATGTGGTGCACAAATCAATACGTATTTGTACAAAATATCCAGGAGAAAAGAAGTATGTTTCTTCTAAGAGGATGTAGGTGTGGCTACTACAGTGTAGGGAAGAGATTAAAAAAAGCCCAAATTCCTGTTGATGCTGTGTTCTTGTTGTGTTTGAAGTAATAATTAGTCTGGCGTCAAGTTTGAATGATAACTATTACTTTCTTCACACAGATTTTCTAAGCTTGAGAGACCTGTTCTCAAAACCTCTCTAGCAAAGCTATCATGTGACCAGCATTACTCCATCAGAAGAAACTGTTAATCAGAAATACTGAGGGTGAGTCCTGGTTTTCCAGTATCTTCTCGGGATTGGGCTTCAGAAATGAAAGTCAGCTTTTCTGACAGTAATCTCTCATAATTACAACTGAAAATGATGCAACAGGCAAATTCTCAACAGCCTTGGAAATCTCACCTAATACATTCAAAGGCCTAAGCCTTTAATATATTTGACACATGACATTTTTTGCCAATATTCTCAATTAGAGCTCTTTTCTTTTTATCTTCTTGAAGAAAAATGCCTTTATTTCATTGCTGATACCATTTTCTACCTGTAACTGCTTGGTATGCTCTGGTTTGGATCCTCCCAGGAGGAGGCTGTCACTGCAGATGCCCCAGACTCTGCCAAGTGACTGGCTCAGCCATTTCCCTCCACTGCAGGTACCAGATGCCCCAAATCACTTCACTATAACTCCAACTGGTGCTTTTTTTTCTTCTTCTTTAGGCTTATTAAAAAACCCTCCTGGACTGAAAAGAAAGCATTTTTATAAGAACAGATGCTTCCATTCCTTTTACTCCAAACTCCCACAGCACCACGTCCCAGATGGCTTAATAGTAAAAGGGATTCCAGTAAGTCTTGTATATGGATGTAGGAACATGGTATAGAGAGATTTAACAATAGAGACCTACAGCTGATTTGGCCAGTGTATGGCTATCCTTTAACAACTGCACCATCTTTTGTTTCATGGACAAATATCTACAGTTTTCTCAGCTAATGAGTGGGAGTTTTGCTGGGTTTTACTCCTTTTTCTTAAGTATAGAGTCCTCTGGTATTATTTATCACTCATTAGCCATCTCTGTCCCAGAACCTAATTCCCTCCTGGAATTTTTTTATGTTTAGCTCCCTGAAGTATTATGGTTCTCACATTGGTGTAGGATATGTAGTAGTGCCAGTGAGATGTATGCCTGTGGGTGGAGGGATAAAGGGTATTTACTATTAACAGGCTCAAACTGTTCATTTCCTTCCTGCTGCAGGTTCCCTTCCCATACACTATAGCAAGCTCTGCTCCTAAACACTTTAATATATTATTAGTCACAAGATTATCCTGGCTTCATGCTAAGCCTTCACCTCTTGACAAAGCTGTTCTGAAACCCGTTGAAACACTTTTTACCCTAAGTACCTAGTTTGGTTTCTGCCACACAGTGCTCTGCTAGTACAGAGCTTTTCAAAGAGTTTTGAACTGCAGAGAGTTGTGGAGTGCCTGCCTCTACCTAAGGCAGGATAGTACCTAGAAATGTAGCCAGCAGGTGAGGGCACCAGACTGACATCTTGCCTGGAAACACAAAATTAATGCTAACAGGCATCACGGAATGAGAGATTTGGAGCCCAAAGGAAATCAAATCACTGCATCCCCAAAATGATGGACTGCTTCTTCATGAGGTGGGTGGGATTTGTCCCTGTCAGGGTGTCAGTCTGTTCCCAGGCCTACCAAGCAAAATACAGATGAATGAATAAGGAAGAACGTTTTAAATATCAGCCTCAGCCTGGAAATTTATACATAGAATTAGTTGTAAAAAAATCTAGAGTGACATGATTAAAAATCCTCAACAGAGACCTGAGCAGTATATTCTAGTTAAGTATTAAAAGAGTACAAGAGAACTTGGTCTTGGTAAATAACTTGTGTGCAGGATCTGCAGCAGTTCTGTTTGGTTCTCCAGCAACACCATCACTCCATCTCTCAACAATTCTGTGGTTGGCACCATATCCACAATATCAGCCCTGCAGGTTGTGTAACAAGAGAATGATGCAACCCTTAGGGATGAAGGTGGAGGTGCTGGTAGGATGATAAACTCCCTCCACCGACGTACAGTAAGACATAATTGAGATTAGGTGAGGCTGCAGTCAAACATGAAACAGTAAAAATACTGTTTATTAACAATCACAGAACCAATTAAACTGAATTTATGTAAACTATCTAATTAACAGATTAGGAATCCTAAAGTGACCTGTGTGATCTTCTAGTCTGACAGCCTGTATAATGGAGAGCAGTTTTCCCTTGAACTAGCTCCTCTCTGAACTCAATTGTATCATTTTAAGGGGGAAAACATCACCTCTTGATAGAAATATCAACAGAAAACTTACCATAATTCTTGGTAAACAGTTAATTATGGGTAACTCTCAATGGCTAATTATGGGTAACTATAAATTAAGATCACAGGTCTTGGATCTTTGTGTGCTAGAGCTCAGCCATGTATTTTTAAATGGATATTTACTACACAGGAAGGCCCTTTACTACAAAGGGCCCCCATTAACTTTCTCTTTGATAAGATAAATAGGTGGGAACTCCTTGAGCCCCACATTAGGAGGATATCCTAAATCTTTAATCATGTCTCATGTCTATCCTATGATATCTCTCTAATTTTCCATCTTTTTTTTGGAATTTAGGACACAAACCCCACGTATAGCCTTTCAGTTTGCCTCGGATCAGTGTCAGTTGTTACAGAGGAAGTATAAACCTCTCTATTCTTTCTCAATATTTACTCACTTGGGCAATCAAGAGCTAGATTCCCTAATCTAGTTACCTTGTCAGGGAAGCAAAAATTGCAGTCTATGAGTCTCCAACTTCTTTTCAGTGCCTCTGCCTCCCAGGAGAGGACTGGGAGATTTGCTTGGCCCTTGTTCCTCTTTCTAGAATATATGTTATGCTTCTTTATGGCTGTAAGGCAAGAATGCTTTCACACTATTCTGTAGAAGAATAAGGCACAAAGGGACTTGACAGAGGTTACATTTGTAAAGAAGGACAGGACAGGTCCCCTACATCCCATGCTGGTGCTGGTACTGCACATTTACATTTGAAGTTGAATTGCAGAGGCTGTGACCAGATCAGATGATGGATCCAATCCCAGTACCAGACTGAACGCTGGCATTTTTCAGACGCCATTTAAAACTCTCCTAAAGAAACAACAACAAAATAGGGCTTGACCCACTCAGCCTAACTCCCTCCTGCCAAAGACATCCTGCCTTGATGTCTTCTCTGGTAACTTACTGAAATGGTGATTTTCATTCTGTCTTTTGTCCCCTGCTGTAGGGGCTGGAGATAGTCTGCAGCATCAGCCTATGCTGCAGAGAGCACCAAACTTCCTGAACCATGAGACCAAGCAAAGGAGCTATCGTAATAAAAGGTCTAACTTAGACAAAGGTTTCATAATGAGTTTCATTTCTTCATTCAAGCCCTGTGCACCAGACAGGATGGGCACTGACAAGCTTCTACGGTAAAATGATATAAAAGAGGCTGAAATCTAGGCCAGGGCTCGGGATAGTTCTTGGGAAGCTCTCTGGATTTCCTGGAGGGCAAGGTGTGGCTCTGTACGTGGGAGGTAAACGCCAGTGATTTTCTGTTACTAGTAATTAGGTGCAGCTTGAGTTTCATTAATAAGAGCTACATATGCATACTGGAAAAGAGTTTATCTGACACTGGTATTATTATACGTTGCCAGCTAAATGTCTTACAATGTTCATTACCTTTGTTATTTTGTGATTAGCATTTATAAACTACCAAAAGCATGTTCATATTTTATCAACGTACAAGAAAAAAAGTCCTGTCACTGAGAGTTTATAACATAAAAGAGAAGGAAATCTGCTAAAATCTCCAGATTATCCCACTAATCTGTCTAACATTTTGGAACTGCTTCTTGCACTAGCATTTGTTTTTATTAGCTTTGGTCATTTTGTTGTTGATGTGGCTTATGATCACTACCAAACACAGAAATATGCTTTCCAGAAAGTTATCCTGACTGAGGTGAACACCCAGCATGGAACTATCAGTCCAAAGATTTGATGAGTCAATAAAGAATGAAAACAGTTTTATCAGGGGAAAGGAGCTGGGTGACCATAAATAAAAGAGATACTGAAATCCTAGGGACTGTTCACCAAAGTTTAGCAATGTAAATGGGAAAACCCTGCTGTGATGTAGCAAGAAATGTAGTGAGAAAGGCTTTTTTTGCTCCATTTTGATGTTTCATAGGATCACAGATTTTCAAGCCAGAAGGCAGCACCATGATTCTCCAGCCTGGCCTTTTGCACAGTACAGGTGACAATTGGATCAAGTGATGTCTACACCATTTCTGGTGGAGGTAGAACAGTTCCTTTGGAAAAAAATCCACCTTCTTGATTTAAAGTTTCTGGTGACAACTGTACTTCACATATATCTCTTTTTTTTTTTTCCCAAGGCTTAGTTAGTCGAAGGGCTTGCTTTGTTTGCTTTTGTTTTTTAATCAAAAAATGTCTCAACTCAGCTTTCAAACACTGCATCTATTAAAAGATTTGTCTCTCAAACCGAAGATAGCTGTGATTACAATGATTCTGTTCATGTCATACCAGGTGAGTTAGCCCTTCTGTGATTCATTGATGGGCTAAAGAGATTAAGCTTTTAATTTCAGTCTCTTCTGTAAGAAGGGTTTCTAGATCCCAACTCAACCATGTAGTTCTGTTTAACCAGTTTCTCAATTTTTGTCTTGTTATCAGGCCAAGACACACTGCTCCACCAGCAAAATGCCTATTGGTGCAGCATGCTCCCCACGTTGATCCACCAGGACAGCATTTCTGCGTGCTCTTAATTGCTTTTCTTTATCACTACTTTTTAGAATGCAGTCCTCCATCACGTAAGTGATCTTCATTTTTCTTTCCTAGAAATACTTAGCCTGCAATTAACCATATTAAAATGCACATCGTTCAAGTTAGCTCATCTTACCAAAGGTTCTGTAACACTGTGGCATAAATCTTTATCATGTAGCACTTCACAACTTCTGTTTCTTATGCAAATATTATCTTACAAAATTGTAAACAAACTAATATGCGTTACTAGCCATTTATAAACACTTCTGACTTCTTAATAATGCCAAGCAGAAAAGGATCCTGTTTTTTTTCCCATTTAAAATATGAAGCATCTACTAGCAGATAATGAGTGATATGGCCAGGCACTGAAATATATTCAAACAGAAGAATATTTAAGCAATATACTTTGCTTAACTGTTGATAACGTGTGCGGATACCATGGAGTTAAGAGTGACCTGCAAGAGGAACAATAGTTTCACTTGAGGCATTTTACTCTGTAACAAAATAGTTACCTTATTTTTGTAGTAACACTTACAAATTTCATTGCAATAATTTTGAAGGAGGAGAAAATTCTTAGATAGCTGTGAGCCACCTGCAAGCAGAAAAAGCAGCAACATTATTTGCTATACCAAGTTCTATGTATTTGAAAGAACTTGTTCTACTACAGCAATAATGTGCCCTAATATAAAATAAGAGGAAGTCAATAAATAAAAGGAAAACACAAGGTAGCATATTCTGAAAAATATCTGTTTAAAAATAGTCGTGATCTCCTATTGGATAAACTCTTTCTTCTTCAATACGTGGAGGAATGTTATACTGAGGTGGCCCAAACTAGGTGTAAGTGCCACCAGCAGGAAGATATTAGCATTCCTTCCAACACAGGACACACCCCTGCAAGAAACACAAGTTTTTCTACATAACCACGAAGTTGATGAAATGCTGCCATTGGCTGCCCTCCCTTTCATGGGACAGTTCTTTACAAAAAGCACAGTGATCACCAGGAGCAGCAAAATGAATGCAGCAAAATCCTGGGTTGGAAGCAGCAGGTGGTTTCTTTGACACTTTGCCATGGGGAGCTATTGGATAACTTCTCCAAAAGCCTGAATGTATCAAATCACAGTTTTCTTGTGCATAGAATTTCTGCTTGGGAAATATTCCAATTTTCTGCTTTACGTACTTGAAGCTCCTGCAAAGTCCTTTCTCTTTCTTCTTTTTTATTTATTTTTTTTTCCCCCAGCATGCAATTAATGCATTATCTAGTCCTTTTAATCTACTAGCTAACCAGAAGTGCTGACAGACTTGTAGTAACACCCAGTATTCATCAGGTGTATCTGCCCAGATGAAGATAATGGCCAGCTATGTCATCTTGATAGGTCCTGTGGGAAGGAATTTTGTAATGTAGGTTATAACTACATGTTTAAGATTGTGTTGACATCCCTACATAAAGTAGCTGTAATTTATTATTATTTTTTTTTAATCTAATGAGCTTTAAACCAGGACATTCACACACAGCTATTCAGAGGGGCCCTCACGCTTTTTTACCATTGTTTGCTTTCTTAAACCTGGGGGTTTTTACAGAAAAGGACAAAGATTGTAAAGAACAACCTCAAAAGCAAGGGCATTTCAGGTTGGAAACTGACTAATAAAATGTCATTTGGTCACCTTATTCACCCATAGTAGAATAAACTTTAATTTCATTGTAGGGACAGACACTAAATCTGCATTACTCATTTGCTGGCTGCTGAACTTGAGATATCTGGAATCTGCTATCGAGAATGATCTTGAGCAGGGTAAAGTTAATTGGCCACCTAATTGAACATAGCTGTGGTTTGAACATACTGTGCTAGAAATCCTCAAAATATCCAGCTTTGGATGTCTTACACCGGGCATTCTAAATTCATAAGCTCAGTTGATAAATTTTGTTTTGACAAACTTGTTTAATTTTCCCATCTGTATAATGAACATAATACCTTCTTTCCAATAAACACCCTCGTGTTTGTACACAGCTCAGATACCGCAGAGTAACCCAGAAAAGGACATGAAAAGAATTAATTTTGATGTTGAGTTATGGGACGAGGCCAGGCATTGGGAGCACCTAGCAATATCTAGTGTTCATCCTGAAATGTTAAATAATACCCAAGTTTACTGAGCATGATCTTCATTTTATCCACCAGTGAGACTGCCCTAGGTGACTGAAAATACCGGAATTAAAGACTGTAAACAAGATCCACTAAGGAATGCAAGCCTGTAAGTCCCAAACAGATGATCTTCAAAACTACCTACGCAGTTCCTGCATAGGCACCTTTCTTCTTTTTTTTGCTCCCCTATGTAATGCTCACTTGGAGAAATAGCTCTGGGTATGTCCAAGGCTGGGAACAGTCTGGGAAAAGGTAAGCAGTTTAGCATTTATTTCATGCTTCTGCCTAGCTGGATGAAGAAGAGGCTCTTCCACGGCCGAGATCCCAGATGGCTTGGTACAATAACACCTAACAGTCATCACAGGCCCAGGCTCTCTACAGAATACAGTTAAGGAGATGTTGGCTCAAACACAGATTCCCCTGCCACATGGAGCGTCTCCCACCGCTCTCTGAATATTCCACCCTGGTGAGACCACACTACCCTTTATTCACTGTGCAAAAAGTCCAAGAGAGCACCAGACCAGCAGCATAAAAGGAACCAGACTCTTCAGCGCAGTGATGATGGCACACACCTAGAGACCCAACCTGGTTACAGTCTGTTCTCTACAGCTTGTTTCTGCTTTAAAGTAAACTACAGGGAGAATATTGAGACCTGACCAGGAATCCCATAGTCCTTCCTTTCAGGAAGAGACTGCCCCAGCCTCTAGCTATTGAGTTCAGCATTTTCTGTATCTCGCTCTGCACGCAACAATAGCTTCAGGTGGAAGGATGAAGACAGTTCTCACCTCTGAAAAACCTGCAGGCTTGTGGTTTGCTTGTTCCATTCAAAGGAAAGATGTTACTCTCAACCTCCAGAGGCTGGAATGTCCTGTCTTCTGTAGCAAATGTGAAGACTTTAACTTTTGAACTACCAGTTAAGGAAAGGTGCCCTCAGTAACTTTGCTACAGAGTCAGTGCTGTTAGGCAGCCCCTCAGAATGCCTGCCAGAGAGGCTGCAAGCAAGACCGTGCAGAACGTCTGTTTTGAAATGCCTGGCAAGGCTCAGATGTGATCAAAGCCGTGCTAACTGCTCTGCAGTCTGAAGGCTGAGGTGCTTACAGGCATAACAAAACCCAGACCTTTGGGGTACAGCTTCATCACCCGCAGAGCACCACAAAGGGGTGGGAGGACTAGCTTGGAATGCAAGAATAAGAAGAGTGCACTTGTCTTACTTCAGCAGTCTGCTCCTGACAGTTTAGCCTTCCTGGGCAGCGGAGCAGAGGACGCCTGCTGCAACAGCACCCAGCCATACTGCGAGGCCCCAGCTCCTACTTCTGCTCCGTGTTCCCTTGTGCTATTTAAATGTATGAGCCTCTCCGACTCGGCTTGACTAGCAGACTACTTGGAACAGCTTAGATGTATTCTTCACCACCGATGGCAAGTTCAGATGGCCTAGGGATCCTGAAGGAGGTTTTAAGGGTCGTAAATATGGATTTCAGCAAAGCTAGGCCTTGGAGGAACCTTGAGCTACCTCACTTCTTACCTATGTTTTGTTGTGACCTCATGTTCCTTGTCTTTCCCCTCTCCTCTTTCCTCACCGGTTTTAGATCCAAGACAATAGTTTCCAACTGCATAACTTGGGGGATTTTGTCCTCAGTTGCTTCTCCCTTGTCCTCTACTCTACTAACACACCAAGAATCCTTAGAACTGAGACATTAACTTACAGACTGTGCTTATGGATCTTGGGATCTTCAAATGACTATTGCAGATTGCTGGTTACCTGTTTCAACAACAACCAGAAAGAATTCCAGCACACTGATTCCGAGGGTATGTAATGCTCACTATTAACAAGGCATTGTAACTACAAATTGTAACTACAAATTCAAAAATTAATCCATTTTAAGAATGTGTGCAACAACTTTGTGATTTATTTTGCAAGTGGAAACCAGTATTCCGTAGGAAGAAAGAAGGAAGCCTGGAGGGCGTGCCTCTATTCCAACAGAGACCATGAGGTGTGTGGAGCACTGCTTTTTCTGGGGCATTTTGTTCAGTATAACGAATCTTGAAGCCCAGTAGTATGACCTCTCTACCTTCAGGTAATGAAATTAAGGAAAACACAAACCAGAAAAATAGCAAAGTGTTCATTATTACAATTAAAAAAAGGGGGGGGGAAAAGAAGTTCTCTCTCTAACCAATCTAGAGACACCATACTCTCTTGTCTCATTTCCTTCCATAAATATTTTCGAACTTAATTTCCTTTCCCTGGATGATTTTTCTGTCCTTTCAACTTAATCACAAAATAGTTTTCAACTGTTTAAAGTAACAGAAGAGCAAAAATACCCCACCCCATTGCTCTATTGATACAACTCCAAATGATGCTTCCACTGCTGCAGCTGAGGCAGAAAGGTTTAAATTTACAGAAAGGTTTCCTCTGAAATTCCTTAGTGGTGACATGGAACAGATGTTTCATTTATCGCTCTCCACTGCAGAACGTATTTGTTAGTTTACACAAATCAAAGCTACTGGTGTTTTCTGATCTTTTTTTCTTTTTGGTTGCTATTTTGAGGGTGGTTGTTGGGTTTTCTGGGGTTTGTGCGTGTGTGGTTTTGTTCGTTTGGGGTTTTTTTAAACCAAGCAGCTTTCTGGTTAAAATGTTATTTGCGCAGAACAGAGTTCACAGCTAAAATAAGCAAAAGACCCTGGAACCTTCTCTGTGAAGAAATTAAGCTACTACTATACATGTATTTACTAGTTGGACCTAACACTGAAGTTCCAATAGTACCTTGTTAGTGATCTTATTTTTACCTAGTCCGCAATGGGTTTCTGGTGTCTATTTATTGCCCCTCCCCTGCCCTAGGAAGTTGTTGCATTAGTGTCTATCATTATTTTGTTCCTATAAGTCTTTAAAAGTAAAGTCTTTGAATAATATTAGGAGGTTGTCTTCCCTCTTGCTGGGAGGGAGAAAGATAATTTGTTTTCGCCACGCGTAAGCACTCGTCGAGCTTCACGCAATTACGCTGCACATCGGTTTGCAATGATCCCAACAAAAACACCATTGCAAACTGGAATGACAAATAAATCAGAATTCTTTATTCGCTCTGCTAGCAGCCGTGACAAACCCCCCCGCTAATGGCTTTCAGATACCCCTGCAATCTCTGGTACTTGAATCGGGTAGGGAGATAGTTACTGAGAGTCCTCGGTTAACATATTCTCCACTAAATCCCCCAAACCTCAATTACCATGGAAACTACTTATCCTTAAGGCTCTAAGGATAGCTGAAATATTTTCTCTTGACAAAAACGAAGAGTGAGGCCAGAAAAATATGGGATTGTGCATAATGAGGCCTTTGATCTTTCGTTTACATCTGTGTTAAGTAGAAATAACCTCAGTGAAGCAAGTTACAGAGTTAAATTCGTTTATAGGACAGAAGTAGGTTTGAGATGTTGCCTAGTTCAGGTTATTTCTAGATCTTTTTCCATTATCTTCATGTGTTTAACAGATTTCTTTTCCACTCTTTTATAGCAGGAGAAACTTAGTAATGCAAAATCGTATCCGTATATAAAATTAGGAGACATATTCCAAGCTTTGAGACAATCCTCGGGACAAATGGCACTAATCAGCCCCACTGAGGCTCGGAATTTTGCAGTCTTGAGATTAAAAACGCCTCTAATGTAGCCCAAGCACCCCCCAAATTCCCTGAGCACTCAGTTTCTGTAGAATAGCCTTTGCTGTGCAGAAACACCTTCTGCTCAGGCACACAAAACCTCATTTCTAGCTTTACAGGAACTAAATCTCCTTAATTAGCGGTAGTGGTTCTCATTTCGTTTTGACCAAAGTTTTAACGGGTTTCAATAGAACGATTTTCAGGAACATCACCATTAAAAATACCCTAAGGTTCTTTTTAAGCAGATGCTCCCCACAGCTTAACTCCCTGTGAGCAAATGTCTGAGATGTGAAACACGGACATGGGAACACACTACTGCATCATGGCGTTACTATTAATTACGAAAATCCATCAGTATATCACGGTCAAAGCTTCCCATTTTTATTATAGGTTACACTGCAGTGGGAATTTTATTAAACACTCTTTATCTCCCGGTTTGTTGGCTGCTGTGCCAGGAGCTCAGGCCGCTCTGCAGCTACGTGCAGCGAAGCAACAGCTCGGCCAAGCGCCGGGAGGAGGGGGACGGGGCTGGGTCCTCCCGCGACAACCACCCTTCCCCACGACCCAGCCCCGTGTCCTGGGCTCTCTGGGAACGGCGGCTCCCGGCTTGGAGAGCTCGTTCCCTCTGCGGGTTTCAGCCGGGGCCGCCCTTTCGGCGGGAAGNCCAGGCCAGGCCAGGCCGTCCTCGGTGTAGGCGGGTAGCGCTCCGCCGCCAACGGCAAAGAGCTCGCCTTGGTTGTAGCGTTTCAGCTCAGCCTTGTGCTGGAGGTTCCTCAGTTCTGAGTGAAACGGAGTCTCCACAGACTTTTCAGTGAAGTGGAGCACTGACCTGGGTGCTCTCTGGCCGTAGTAGCTGTCAGAGGCACAGTGTTGTGTAACGGAGATAATCAAACAGCTCAGCTTAGGAACGTTGTTGGTACCGTGTTTAACGGTGTTCTGGTCAGGCAGGGTGAGTTTTAAGCTAATAGTGGCATAAAAGCAGGCCCTTGCTGAAAAGTCTTCTCTGTCCCACGTAGTTGGTATGGCATCGTGTGGAACATCTCCCTGCTGAGGAGAGGCTGAGGGAGCTGGGTCTCTTTAGCTTGGCGCAGAGCAAGGGGTGACCTTATTAATGTCTATAAATATGGAAAGGGTGAGTATCAGGAGGATGGAGTCAGGCTTTTCTCAGTGATAGGACCAGGGGCAGTGGGTGCAAACTGGAACATGGTAAGTTCCATGGAAACAGAAGGAGAAACTTTTTCATGCTGAGGGTAGTAGAGTACTGGAACAGGCTGCCCAGGGAGGGTGTGGAGTCTCCTTCTCAGGAGACATTCCAAACCACCTGGACACATTCCTGTGTGACCTGCTCTAGGTGATCCTCCTCTGGCAGGGGGGTTGGACTTGATGAACTTTCAAGGCCCCTTCCAACCCCTCCCATTCTGTGATTCTGTGTTGATGTTACTAGAAATTATACTCTAGTAAATAATCTCTCTAGAAATTAGATCAGATCTGACCAAATCCTGCCCAGGCCAGTTGTCTGCTGGTATCCAAGCACAGCCATGAACAAGAGTTTTGCTTCTTTTCCTGAGCTACAACAAAAGCCTATGGACAGTTGTCAGTCAGTTGTGAATTCCTGTATTATCCTAGCCTCACAAGACTAGTGTAAGTAAACAGTGTAAACATTATAGTCATTAAATTGTAGATGTTAAGGCTAAAATGTGTGGCTGCTGAAAGCAGAGCTTTTTACTTCCATGGAAGAAGAGTGGATAGAAAATTGTGTCGGGTTTTTTTGTGTGTGGTTTTTTTGTTTGTTTGTTTTTATTTTGGGGGGGTGTTGTTTGTTTGGTTTGTTTTTTTTTCTGTGTGTGTTTCTTTGTTTTGGAACCCCATTACTTAAGTAGATTGAAATTAAGCAATGTCACTGTTCTGTGGATGCTTCTCCATGTGATGCTCTCTAGTGTCCTGATACTCGTGCGTATTTTTAAACAAGGTGATGTTGTAACTTCTTTTTTAAAAGCTGGTATAAAACAAACAGTACTTCTAATTCTGTGCACAAATATACAGTGTGCTGGTAGTATGGGTGTGGTTTTTTTGCAATACACTTAAAAATTCCATCAATGTGTTACGTTAATAAGCATGTTTATTTTAGGCACCTCCAAAACCCGTCCCAAAGACTATTGAAAATCAGAGAGAGTATGATGAAACAACTGTAGATCCCAACGATGAAGAGGTAACTGATTAATTTCTGCATATGCCCTTGTTTTGTTTGGTTTTTTTTCCAAGGGACATAAAATGGATTGATGAAACCTAACATTCCCTGCTCTCCTGGTAAGGGGATGATGAATTGCTTTTAACATGCAATGAGCTCACTAAGAGGTGATGTCATTCTTTCATTATCTGCATTAGAGAAGTGCCTGGTGTGTAGGCTTCATCACACTAGATTCTTTAAAATGTAGAAGTCACGTGCTTTGTGATGATGCATTAGAGGTTTTGTGAATAGAATTCTTTCCTACTAAATTACATTTCATCATCATTTAGATCAGAGATTGAACACTATTCAGTTGTTCTTCAATTATTTCATATCTGGTGGATTAACAAGGCTTCTGTTCTTCCAGGTTGCTTTTGATGAAGCAACTGATGAATTTGCACCGTACTTCAACAGACAGACAGTTCCTAAGATTCTTATTACAACATCAGACAGGCCTCGTGGGGTATGTGTATTTTACCTGCAGAATTCTGAGTGCTTGACTTGTCATGAGATACCAAAGTTTTCATACTATGATTCATAAATTCTAGCTGAAAATAATAGCTTTCACAGGGATTTTTTTTTCTCCTGTTTTATTTAGTCACTAGGTGTGTAATCCAGTAGTTTCTCTAGCATCCTTTGTTTCCTTCATGTCAAAAAGGGCCAGATGCACAAGTGCTTGTACACAAATGTTCTGCCCTCCCTAACTGAAGAGATAACTGACATCTGTGAACACCAGAAAAGTGGTTTGAAAAACTAGGAAAAAGTACATCTCGGTTTATGTGGAAACTGACATCAGTACCTGAAGTCATAGTTATATTGTATTTTTAAAAGTTACAAACTTTTTGTGAACCAGTGTCCTTAAGGGGTTTGGAGGTTACGCTTTTTAGGTTTTCTGCTTTTTTACGACTGAGGCAATAAAAAAAAAATCCATTTCCAAAAGTCCCTGGTATACTGCAGTCTTCACTGCAAAGAAATTCTTTCCACTGACTGACTGAACTAATTTACTTTCTTGTCTTCAAATATTTATAGAGATACTGGAAGTAATTTATCATCAGGGAGAGCAGCTGGAACAAGCAACCCCCCATTCCCCTAATAGTTGGATTTGACACTGTATTTACCTCTCCTGTTTTGCAGAGAACAGTGAGGTTCTGTGAACAGCTGTCTACTGTTATACCCAACTCACACGTCTACTATCGCAGAGGGCTGGCTTTGAAAAGGATTATTCCACAGTGTATTGCAAGGGACTTCACAGATTTAATTGTCATCAACGAAGACCGCAACGTACCAAGTATCCTTTTGTGTATTTATTCCAATAGATACGCTGGCTCTGGGTCTGTTAGGGAAAGAAAATAATTCTGTAGTGTGTACCAAGGATCCACGTGATTCTGGATCTTTTTTCTCTTTCCTGTGCAGCTCCCAGAGTTAAAAATCAGTGCACCAGCTTGCCTATGTGATGGCTAACGGAACTCTGAATGAATAATGATAGTGTGTTGGCTTTGTTTTCCTTTTAGTTTGTAATGCATGGGTAAATGTTGTTATTATTTCAGTAAATTTAACAGTTTGATGGATTAACAAGATTTTCTGAACGCAAAATTCCATTTAGCTTTGCTGACTAGATCATACATTACTAATTGAGAAAGTGATAGAAGGTAACTCTCATAAGCTATTGAAATTAAACTGTATGCAGATACTTCAGAACAGTAGGCAATGAAATTACCTACTGTCCAAAAATACAATGAAACCCTGTAAAATGGGCAGGGATTATGGCTATAATATTCCAATTCATTATTGCAGAAAATATTCCTCTGTAAATTGTGTGTAGAATTTTACCAACCTTTTTTCTTAATTCAGTGAACAGATGGTCTTGTCTTAAGTCATCTGCCCGATGGCCCAACCGCTCATTTTAGAATGAGTAGCGTCCGCTTGCGTAAAGAAATAAAGGTGAGACTCCAAATCTAAAACATCACTGGCCTGTTGTTTAATGATAAATACACTCAGCTACTTGAACTGTCAAAACTGGTTGTACTTTTGTATGATTGAGCTCATCTTGTAAAGGTGTTCTTTTCATAAGCCGACAGGAGGCCAAGGACTAGTATATTTGACTTCCATAAGTGGCATATTTCCATTTTCATAGCTACTTGTTGAGTTTCTTGAACTGTCTGACAAATATTTTTATAGTCATGCCAGCTGATAATCTACATGGATAGGGAATATTCAACGTACAATGTACAAAATACACAATAAAGTATAAAAAAAAAAGGCAGCATTAAAAAGACTTGAATAGATGTAGTTGCTACTTTGAATAGAAACTAGATTTTCTTACTCTTACAGCCCTGGCACCTCTTTTGTAGTAAGTATTGCTTACCTGGCCCTAAATAATTTGCAATAAAGGAATTTGCAATAAAATGTTAGGGTTTTTTTTTTCCTCTTTTGAAATAACTAAATTTTAAACTTCATTTGTTTGCATCTACTCTTAGTGGGTATTAATAGAGAGAGAAGACTCCTGTATTATGATAGCTATACTGCATTATTTGCTGCAGTGGCTGCAGCCAGAAGTGGAAATTGGTGGAGAGAGGAAATAGCAAATTGTTTATTTGTGCTTTCTCATTGAATTTCCACTGTTGAACCAGAGATCTTTGTTACCTGCTCCTTTACTCGTACATAAACTTAAGATGTGTTTGAAAAAATAACTAGGGCACGTTATTAGGGCGCTCTTTGTTGTCTTCTTATTTCAAACTTTGTTATTAAAATCCTTTTGCATTTGATCTATTGTTTGCATTCTTATCTGTCACTTTCAGCGAAGAGGGAAGGAGCCCACAGAACACACACCTGAAGTAATCCTGAATAATTTTACAACGCGCCTTGGCCATTCTATTGGTCGCATGTTTGCTTCTCTCTTCCCACATGACCCTCAGTTCATTGGAAGACAAGTAGCTACATTTCACAACCAGCGAGACTACATCTTTTTCAGATTCCACAGGTGATGTTTTCCACCAAACTCACACGTGAGAGAGAATGTTCTTGTAACTCACTTCCTAATTTATTTATTTTTTTTCTGCCCCAAGATATATCTTCAAGAGTGAAAAGAAAGTGGGGATTCAAGAACTTGGGCCACGTTTTACATTAAAGCTGAGGTCTCTTCAAAAAGGAACCTTTGATTCCAAATTTGGAGAATACGAATGGATTCATAAGGTATGTTTAAGAAATGATAATAGGCCTGCTCAGGAAGGGAGACTAAATCTGACATGAAATATAACGACAAATCCTAGCCTAAAGAAAGCTGTATAAATGCAATTCTCGATGCAGAAGTGTTTAACTCAAATATGTAGAGCTGTATTTTGAGAAATACACAAAGCAGAAGCATTCTGCTGTACTGCAAGGCAAAAATAAAAATAGCAAGTATGATGAATACCAGAATACCACAGCTACTTCTGTGCAGAATGTAATTTCTTCAGCATCTACAGATAGAAGCAAATGTGAAAAATGCTCTGCTAGCATAAGCTATTACTGGAAGCCAAGTAAACTTTATTAGAGCTATTTCTGTGCAAGGTGAGTGCAAGAATCGTAATGTGAAAATGCATAAGCTGTTTTTGTACATGTCACTTCTCATTATGAATGGAAGGTAGCACTCACCTCTGCGTGTCTTCTGGTGAAATGGAAGTATTCCTCTAGGCAAGGAGAAATTATTTTTCCACTGACTTCTACCTGGAGTTGCAGTTGACTGTCAAATTTAGGAGTGAATAGCCAAGCTCTACCAGAAGGAAAATTCTAATACACCAGGTGTAGTCCATGAAATAATCTTGTTAAAACAAACATTAAAGATACTTTGTCTGCTGTCAGTAGACAGAGAACTGTTACATGTTCTTTAGTTCCAAATCGTTTATCTCAAGTTCTCTTTGTCTTGTCTTGAAAAGCTGACTAAAGACTCAACTGCACTGTAGCTGTGACACATCACTGCCTACTGTACTACAACCTGGAGTAGTCATCCTTGTTTGAAACACATTCCAAGAATTTGCTGGTTAATAACTTCTCTTTTAAATTGCAGCGCCGAGAAATGGACACAAGCAGAAGGAAATTTCACTTGTAAGGGACAGCTACCTGCCAGTTGCTGCTGACCAGACACACAACTGCTTTGAACTATGGATTATCTCGGCCTCCTAACTAATCACAGTGATACTGAACAGCATACTTTGTGTGTGCAGAAAGACAAACTGCAAACATTAAAACTTTCTACAGGAGCACATCAAGTAGGATGCATCTTTTTTTTCTATGTTTGTAGCTAAATCCAATGCTGACGAGGACAGGGACTCTTTTCCAGTTTAACAGGAAAACCTGTCAGTGTTGGAGCAGCCTGACCTGTCAGTGTTGGAGCAGCCTGTAATTTACCTATCACTGAAGATTTGCCATGACTCCTGCTGTGCTGTAGATAGAAATTACATTTTGCAACATCAAAGACAGTAAATATTTTTGTTAAAGGTACTCTCAAAATAAAGTATTTCTAGTATTTCTAGTTGCACAGCCTTTTTTCCTGTTAAGCAGCTACATCAGTCATCTTCTGTTAATCAGGTAGGAGATAAATATTTCAAATCTCTAACTTACAGTATGCTGTTCACTGATGATAGGGTGATAGTTTTCAAAAATAAGTGGGTTTTTTACCTAGAGAACACTGAGAAGGCTGTATGCAATTCAGCTGTCTGTGTTAATTTCCATTAATTAAAGTATGTTAATTTCATTAACAGCTTGCATAAAATAGCCATGTTGCTGAAGTTGCAAAAATAGTGAGCCTGATTCCTACAGGTCCCTCTTCTGTAAAGTCGTATTTAAGAGGCATATGCTCAAAGCAGTTTGGATCCTTGTATATACAGAAGAATTAAACACTGATGGAAAAAGGATGGTAAAGCGAGCTTACAGGAAGTAGTACATAAAGCCATCTCATCTAAAAATGTTTCTTCACCCTCACAGCTCCACTCAGGTTGGTATTACCTGCAGAATAAACTGCTCTTCTGCCTGAAGTCTGCACACCAAGCAGCAGCCAAAAAGCCAAATGGTATAGCTGCTTATGAAAAGCAAGTAATACAAAGAAAAAAATTACTCTAGGCTAAGTGCCTTTTCTTAGTTACCTAAAGGGTAAGATGGCTTATAAAGTAAGTCATCTGCTGGGGTAGAACTAATCTTTAACATAAAGAATAATTAAGTTACTTTTTCTCCTTCTGCACTGTCTGTGACATGGGACAGCTCTATAGCTGAATTATAAAACAAACTGCCAAAAGATTAATTTTTTTTCTATTCTACTTCTAAACACAGTACTGATGAAGCCTCGTTGTTCTGCAGGACTGTCAGCCCCAGTCAAACTTGCAGCAGCACAGAGTATTTCAAACCAGACTCCTGCGTATGCTCTCCCGCTGTTGCAGCGTGATGCAGTTAACTGGTGAGGTGTAAACGTATCCAGATGTTAATCAACTTGGTACAGTAATTTCAAGACCAGGCTAAGTCAAGACACTTTTATTTGTTGCTTGGCATATAAAACTGATTCCCTTATGAAACAGAAGTATTGTGACTAGCGTACAGTTCATTTGGAGAGGTAGATGGTAAGAGGTTTGACGACAGTAGCAATTTTACAGTTAGATTTGGCACGTTAAAGCTAAGCTTTTGTACAGACTTCAGGCCACTCCTTGAGGCACTCTGCCCATGCGCACACATCAGCAGCTAGGAAAAGATGCTAAAAGATCTGAAAAACAGAAAGAAAATGTGGTTAGAAAAGTATCAGTGCTAACTGAAGCAACTCTGTGTCTTAAGAACATGCATCTTCAGAGTATGCCATGAACAGCTATTCAGAAAGAAAAACCAAACCAACCTCTTTTTCCACAGCTGTTTTATAAAACTGATAGTTTATAAAATAAACTTTTACAACCATCAGGCTATCCCTGAGGGTACAAGAAGATTATTGGAGCTGTTAAAGAAAAACTGAAGCTTAGTGTCTTCTGGAAACCAAATTGCTAAGTGCAAGGATAGAAAACTTGTTCCCGCCCTAGTTGGTGCCTACAGAAATAGCAGGTATCTGCTCTGCCTTTGAAAAGCAGAGGGAGTCTGTGTAGCTAACCAATTACACTTCCTCCTCACTTCCTCCTCCCTCCACACAGGCGGTGCTGACTGCACAAACAAACTGTATTGGCTCACTCTGAAAACACCAGGATTACAACTAAGAAATTGCCTATTTTGAGGCAGAGCTTGCAAGAGAGTGAAGGAAAGAAATTTCCCACAGAAGAAGTGTAACTAAAGCTGCTGTTCTAATGACTTCTGCTCCTAACCTCATCAGAAACAAGTGCTCCATTCCAAAATCACAAAGGGGGAAGAGAAGGGGTGTATCTTAGAAAGTAAATCCTCAGCCTTTCCTGCCCTGTGTATGCACACGCATGTGTGAGACAGAGGAAACATTATTTCCTGACTTCCACACCGGGGAGTTACTGGACCTTGGCAAAGCTCAGTGATGAACTGTACTTTAATCAGTGACACATACAGTTTATCAGGCTTTTTATAGGTTACCACTCTATACTGCTGACAGATGATCTGATTTCTCCCTTGAGTTACTGCTTAAAGCCAAAGCTACAGTCATGCTAACACAAGTCAGTTTCTTGAACAGTATCTTTTAAATAAGAATAGGTGATAAAATTCACAATAGAAACGACTCTGTAGAAGCTGCAAGAACTCTAAAGCACATCTCTGTTATGCTGCTCTGATTCAGTTAAACAATAGGGGAAGTGCTTTTGTTAAATAGTTATCAACCTCTATACTGCTTCTACTGCTTCATTCTGGACCAGCATGAACCTCACCTTGTTAATCCACAAGCTTTTTGGAGGCATTCTTCAGTCTGCTTGAGCAGAGAACAATTTTTGTACCTCTGATTGCAGTCACCTTTCTATAAAGTTGCTTAAGTAACACAAATCTAGCTAAGTACAGTTCTTTGAGCGATGGAAAATCATCCTGCACTTACTCTGGGCAAAATTACCAAATACCATGACTCTTGGAGTCTTGGTGAGACTACTGTAGAGCTAAAAGTCACTGTTCTAAAGAGGATAGTCTAAAACCTAACCACCAGAATTTTCAAGGACATCAGGTTAGTTTTCCAGTAGTTGTAGCAGTGCTAATGAACCCTGAAAAGTTTTGGAATGAAGATCTAACTGAGTATTCAACTGTTTCTAGTTATTTAAACTGCTACCCACAGGGCCTTGATACGATTCTTGGACTACATACTTCTCTTCTTTTGGCTTAGGATGCATCCTAGAGAGGACACTGCTCATCTTGGAGACCACAGCCTATCCTTAGAGGTGCTCTTTAGAAGCTTAAGAACTCAACTCTTTTATCTGCCACAACCAGGATTCACCATGCACGCTGTCAGGCAGGTAATCCAGTGTGAGCAAAGGGAAATAATGCCCTTGCACACAGGATGCAAGAGAATTACTGTACAACCAGCTTAGTCCAAATAGCAGCTCAGTAGTAGCTGGCCCCACTACTTTCCTGCAGCAACAGAAGCTGATGGAAGTTCTGCAGCACCTAAATTCTAC
>VWZY01002146.1:0-13384 GCA_013399075.1 Chloroceryle aenea | reverse complement strand
TGGATGAGGGAAAGGCTGTGAATGTTGTCAACCTGGACTTCAGTAAAGCATTTGACACCATGTCCCACAGCATTCTCCTAGAGAAGCTGGAGGCCTTGGCTTAGTCAGGTGTACTCTTCAACTGGGTTAATAACTGGCTGGCTGGCCAGGCACAGAGAGTTGTGGTAAACAGAGTTAAACCCTGTTGGCAGCTGGTCACCAGTGGTGTCCCCCAGGACTCAGACTTGGGGCTGCTCTTGTTCATACCAATGATCTAGATGAGGGGATTGAGTGCACTCTCAGCAAGTGTGCAGAAAACACCAAACTGGGTGGGAGTGTCAATCTGCTTGAGGATAGGAAGGCTCTGTAGAGGGAGCTGGAGAAGCTGGATGAATGAGCTGAAGCCAATTGTATGAGCTTTAACAAGACCAAGTGCAAGGTCCTGCACTTGTGTCACAACAACCCCATGAAGCAATACAGGCTTGGAAAGTGGCTGGAAAGCTGCCTGGTGGCAAAGGACCTGGGGATGCTGGTCAACACCTGGCTGAACTTGAACCAGCAGTGTAGCCAGGGGAGATTTGGATTGGCTATTAGGAAAAAAATTATTAATTGAAAGGGTTATCAAGCACAGGAACTGGCTGCCCAGAGAAGTGATGGAGTCCCCATCTCTAAATGCATTTGAAATCCATGGAGCTGTGGTGCTGAGGGACATGGTTCAGCGGTGCCATGGCAGTGCCAGGGTAACAGTTGGACTCAATGATCTTAAAGATCTCTTCCAATGAAAGCGATTCAATAATTCTATGGTTTATGGCTGTTTGCCCTCAAGCTCTGTATGCCTGCAAAGAGGGAACTGCCTGGAACCACAGAAACAAGAAACTCCATAAATGGAGACCTCTGCAAAAGAAGGACATGGATCTGTTGGACCTTCTCTCCTCTCCAGAGGATCAATCAGAGATGTTATGGGTCAGGTCATTCGTGAGAGCTTGTTGCAATGTACTTATGAAGAGGCCAGTAAAGATGCAGGCCTTTTTAAGTAGGTACTTCCCACTGGCATGAGGAAATCTTAATTTCACCCCATGGAGCCAGGGCAAGACCTGGAAGGTCATCTGGAAGTTCTGGTGACTTGTGCTTAAGAAAAGGTGAATTAGAAGTAGCAAGTGTAGGAGGGAGAGCTGATAAGATGATCAAGGGAATGAGAGCACTCAGCCTGAGAATCAGGAGGAGGTTTGTAACCTGTGAGGTGCTGGAAGAGCCTCTGAAGTGAGAGAACTGAGGAAAGTCGTGACAAGGTTAGAGTAGCACCATGGTTTGTAGTTTATGGAAGGGTTTTTCTGACATAGTCACCTGGTACACTTGGAATCCTGTGCTGTGCATGGGGCTTGGCTGCAGTTCACAATAATTGTCCCATTATCAAAGATAAATCCAGACCCTGAAACAATCCCATTTTGTGGGGCTTTAGATCTCTGTCTTTAGGAAAATAGGACAATCGTGTGGAAAATCATATACAACCAAAGTATTTTTATGAAAGGGGATAAAAGGTTAGAGGAAATACTCCAGGGCAGGTCTCTCAAAGCTGCAGGGCTCTGATTCAGCAGCTCCCCCAGTTACTTAGGAGATACTTGTGTAGAAGGTGTGGTTGAGTCTGTCTGCAGTTAACTGGAAGATTTCTGCCTCAGCACGGAAACAATTTTCCATCTTAATAAATGGAAAAAAGATCTATAGTAAATTAAAATGAAGGCTGTTAGTGGAGTCACTTTTTTTTTTTAAACAGATTATCATGAAACTCATCCTTAAAGAATGCTTCAATCAAAAAGAAATTAGAAAGCCCACCTGGCATTGGCTGTGATCAAGTAAAGGGACAAAAATGTCCTTCACAGGTGAGAGTTTTTGTACTTTTCTACAAAGATTTTTTAGATTTCACAAATAAAAAATATAAAAATAAGGGATACTGAACCATTTGCAGGAGACCCAAGAGGGAAACAAAATGTACTTTTACCATAATATATATAGAAAGCAATCTTTTCTAGTTTCTATTTAGTAACTCAACAACTGTAGAAATATTTACTATAGCTTATTTACACAGCTTCTAGTTATGGGGAAGGGTGTCATCCTTGTTATTGACATTTGATTTTTCACTACAAGTATCAAGACCTAGACATTAACAGTCCTACAGCTACCACAGGTTTGAACACAGCCTAAGTGAACCTTGCTCAGAGCAGGCTTAGTTATTCTTTTTGCAGCCATTACCAGGAGCATTTCTGTGCTCCCAAAGTAACTGCTATTATTAGTAACTGTCAAAGATTTTGATTGTTTTGTTTTTTTTTCTTGCTGGCAAGGTCAAGTTGTGGTGCTGTTTGGATCAAGCTTTCAGGACTTTGCATTTTTTATGTGATGAGCAAAGGTAGGATTTCAGCTGAAGTGTTCTTGTAACCATGACATGCTCCTGAATATCAGCTGTCTTTGGTAAGCTCTGTCCATTGCTGTCACAGGGACATACAGCAGTAGCATGGGCTCTTTGCTATCATTTCCATTGTTGAGCTTCTTATAATGTGACTTATTTTGATGCTGACAGCTGGTGTTCAAACACAAATTGCTCTGCTCATGGCTGTCCTCACCATCTAGTCATCAGTGTCAGATAGAGCCTCGCTCTTCTTGCAAGCATCAAAACCATTCCTGCCTCCAGAAGTTGGAAGTTCCCCTAAGCAAAACAAAGTGTATAGGAAGAGGTTTATAATCTATCTACAGTTATGACCATCTTGTCTTTATTTAGCTTGTGGAGCTTCATGTTTTTTATGTCCCAGAAGAAGTGTGGAACTTCAATCTGAACACAGTTCCTGTAGCTCTTGCTAGCAAATTCATCTCAGATGGATTTATAAGGTGAGTATAGTCTGAGACTGCACATAAGTGGTAGGTCCTTTACATTGTCTTTTGGTTGTTTAGTCCAGCTGTTGCTCTGTAGAGCACAGTTACATCAGAAGAGACTTGTTCTCCAATAATTTCTGGAGGGTAAGTGGTGCCCATGACTAGTGCTGTGTTCATTTGGACTGTATCAGGCTCAGCTCCATTGCAGCCTTTGGTGTAGATCATTTAAATGCACTTCCAGAGCACTGCTACTATTTCTGCAGAATAATTTATGTTGTAAAATCACAGTCTCTTTTTTTTTTTTTTTTTTTTTCCTCTTTGAGCCTGATTATTAAAATCTTGAATTCTGATGAGCTGGCTTCAATACAGAGTGTCTTGAGGAAGATGGGGTAGCTGGTCATTTCCCAGGAGCAGGGATGTGACAGTCTGAGCTCTCTCAGTCCAAAGAAAGGGCTTAAGCCATGTTTCTCAAGGGGAACCATTACAGCCCATGCAACCACGAGTGCATCTTCTTCTTTCTTCAGTAGTATTTCCAAAAGGTTGCACACAACACCTTGTGCTACGTGCACTCTCAAGTAGCTGTTCAGAGGCCTTAGTGAAAGGATACCCTGGTTCCAAGTCCTAGGCCCAAACCTGGCACAGGAAGGTACAGTTTTAAACTTTCTTAACTTTAAAAGTTTGGTTTATAATCCTAAGCACTGTGCTCATAAAATCTGTGTGTATCTGGTGTGGTGAGACATTGCAAAAAAATCAAACAGTGTAAAGTTGTGTATTGAAACACAGCTTTTGCACTCACCTTGTCTGCTTCTGTGCAAGACCTGTCAGTTTAGCTTAAACTGCAGGGATCACAGCTATTAACTAATTTAAATTTAGGCTTGTATTGTCCACATAAGACTGTATAACTGACAAGATTGACAGCAGTCATATCTGAGCAAGTAGGGCAGATGTATTATTCATTCTTGCAGCTTCTTTTGTTGAAAGGCTGCTCAAAACCAGAGGAAGTGCTTGCACGTGTCCATTTCATGTGCTGCTCTGTCTCCAGCAGACAGGCAAAACCCACCCTCTGTTCTCTAGTGTCAATTTACTTCACCGAGGCTTAGTTCCGAGGCATCAACTTAAATTGGGATTCTCACTGATTTCAGTGAGTTTACATCTGTCTGGGTTTTTCTTGCTTGCTAACGAGTCTTAAATAATTGCTAATTAATTATTCTATGGGTACTGTGGATTGCTGCAGTACAATAGCACCTGGTCAGTGTATCACTGTCTTTAAAAACAAACAAAAAAATAGTTTTAAAAACTTCTCATGTTATAATCAAGGAGAGGGAATACAAGCCTTGCTGCTACTAATGCTCTTTGGACCTTGTTGGTAGCACTGTCCAGTCAGCCCGAAAATCCTGGTCCTGAGTCACCTTAGCAGAGGATTCCTAGGTAAGTACAGCCCACTGCCATTAATTGTGAGATTAGAGGAAAATACTCAGTCTGTAATTGTCTGTGGCCCTGACTTCTTGTTCCCATGAACTTGACTTCTCAGCCTGTGTGATCTTGTATTTATCCCTCACTCCTCACCACAGAAGCCATGCTTTAGTTATTTGAAGATGAGATGGCTGCAGTGAACTCCAGTTTGCATTACATTAAAAGGAACACCCTGCAGCAAATGACTGGGATGTGACTAGTCTTCTGTTAGCCAGTGGCAGCAAGTAAGAAATATATTATTATATTCTTAGCAACTACACTGGCAAATAATTTTCAGATAGATTTCTGTCCTATATCTCAGGTTCTGTATACATCAGGGATTTTCTCCCATGATACATTTGAGTTACTTAGATGTTTTCCCTGCTGTTCATAAATGCCTTGGATTTAGATTCCCTTGCTGGTTTGGACAGGCATTGTCAGTAAAGGATGTGCAGTGTCAGAATTGCCTCTGAAAGAGCTTGTGTTTATTTGGTTTCAGAAGACCATTCAAGGGGTGTATCTTCTCTGAGAGTCTGGCTTGAAGAAACAATAGTGAATGAGATACTTGAATTACAAATATCTTTGTTCTCACATAAGACCTTGGAAGGCTGTGTAATGAATTATATATCCATTTTTTTCATACATTTGAAATGAAATACATTAGGGCTAATATCTGCAGCAAGTGCAGGCAAACATGGCTGAGGAAGAAACAAACTGGAGCTAAATGTACAGGGACCAGGTAGCGTGGCTTAGATGTGCCCACTCTGCAGACTTTGGTGTCCTCTGCTGCATGCCTGTGCTCTGAAGTAGATTTATGATCTTGAGGAGGGTTCTCTAAGCCCAGGATGTTTGAAACAATGCAAGGGAAGCATCACAGCCCACTGAAGTACTGTTAATGAGGAGAAACTCGAGGTATTTTTACATACCCAGGGTGTGAAATAAAGGCATATGGGGCTGTTGGAAAGTGCAGACAAACCCTGACAGGTTAATGTTGAAGACCTGTCCAAGTTGAAGGGGTGGCACATTCTTCTACCTATACTATTTACTGAGAATGTCATGTGCTATCCCCCAAGCTCTGTCTGTGCCTTGCTTGAAGACTGACTGCCTGGGCCAAAATCTGGGAAAGATACTAACACATAATCAGCATGAGTGATTAACAGCCTCAGGTCTGAATTTGTTCCCTGGTTTATTTTCTAGGGCAGCATAGGAACAATCAGATTTGCCTATGTCATGCTGCAGAGCTTTCGTGTGCCTCTTGCACATTGGGTTTAATTCTGTGGAGGTGCTTTTTATTCTATAGCGATTTTTCTACCGAGCTCATTATGTTAATATTTGCATGGTTTCCAGTAGTACATTCAATGATGCTATTCATATTTGCATCAGCTCTCTCATCCTCAGACTATGGTGGAAACGTTCACACCACAGTGTTTGGTTTTGATGTAAAATACATTTGCATGTACGCACGCACACACCCAGCTGTAGGTTTGTGTTGGAGAACAAACCCAAGGGAATATGCCTGCTACTGAAAGTGGACAGTGGTGATGTCTCTTCTAACCTTTAGTGCTTGGAGGAGTATGTTCTACAGTCCTGGACCCACCTCATGAAACTCTGTCACCCATATGGACATGAGCGACTTCAGTTTCTAATGCTTTTGTTACTCATCTGCTGATGAGAAAGAGCATTCTGAAGGAGTTGCTTTCAAATTTCAGCTACTTCCATATTCTCCCTTTGTATGGGGTTCCTAACATCTAAATATTTCTAGTGTTATGACAGCCCTTGTAATACAGTCTACAGTAACATGATGCAATCTTCTGACTCGACCTCACCACGGCTCTCTGGCCCATATGTAATTAGGTTCAGTTCTAAGACCTAGTTCCCATTTTTGGTCATTCTGTCCATGCAAGCCAGCATGTATCTGTAGCATTATCTTCCCCCTCTTACTAACTACCCACCATTATCTGATCTTACAGATGTATTAATGAAGAACAACATTCCAGGGTGTCTCCTCACATCACATTAAGGATGCTGCGGGAGAAGCTTGGAGTTGAAGGTGCAGATAAATTCAAATTTTCAAAATGCATTGGGAAAAAACTAGCAGTGGTGAGTTTTTTTGTTTGTTTTTCTTTTATTTTCTTTAGTGCTCTCTGCTTTATAATGTAAACCACCAATACCATTCCTGAAGATTAGATAGTATCACAAGAAAATAGTGATAACTTTAGGAGCACTGCTAGTGTTTTTAAGTGTGGTGGAGCATAAGCTCTTGCCAGAGCACATCTAATCCCCCAAATACAAAGGCACAGCTGGACAGGTATGTTAGAAACATCCTTGAAAACATCAGATGTGATTAGTTGCCATCCAGTGAAAAGATGCTATTTCTAGTAAGTCAATGTATTAAATATGATAAATCTGTTAGTATTAAAAAAAAATCCAAACCAAACATGGTTGGGAATATGGCAGTTGTAGAACTTGCAATGGAAGCTAAGTCAGAGTTCTTCTAATGGTTCCTGGTGACCTGATCAAAAGCCTTTAAAAGATCAGTCTCTGAAGTAGAACTTCTGAAGCTGTACATTTGTGTTCCAGTGATAGTCCAGTAATACAGCCTGAAATGCACACAATCAAAAACCTACATCTCTGAATCATGACAGTTCCTCTGATTAATTCCTTCTATATCTGAGAAACTAGAACTAAAGATTAAATAAAATTGACAGTGAAAGTTTGGTTTTGTAATACACAAAGATTTAAGTGATGCACGCAAGGATAGAATACTTTTTTTCACCTCTCATTTAACCTGTTTCTCAGGGATTTGGAAACTTATTACAAGCTGGAAATTTGGTGCTGTTCTTTATTTCATTTTCAGTTGAGTTATCACTAAAATTATGCACACAGAAGACTAGAATAATTGCTAACTAATATGCAAAAACTAGGTGGAAAATGGTGAAGAGAAGCATAAAGACTGTGAGATTTGTCCTCAAAGAATTCAGGTCTTTTTAACTGGATGATAATAAGTAAAATAGATTTTCTTTCTCACTGATAGTTCTGAGATAAATGGATACATCTTCCATCTTCCTTTCAAATGTCAGAAAATTCATAAATATTTTACTTCAATAGGGAATTAAAGATATCAGTAGTTACAAGTGGAGATTTTTAGCAGCAAGTTAAAGATATCATTTTAATTTGGGGTATTTACTGTTCCTGTTGCTGTTTAACTCTATAACAAAGTGTAAAGCAATAAACCAACTAACTGGTTTATTTATTGTTTAGGGTCATGGTAACCTCATTGAATTACAACTCCATGATCAAATATTTGTTGAGTGGGGCTTTTTTTCCCTCCAGTCTTCTGTTTCACAACAGTAGCAATGTCAGCATTACCTACCTTGCAAGTAAGGGTCTTTAATGAAAAATAAACACAAACCAAAATTGTGTCAATTTGCTCTTCTTTTCCTTGCATATAGCTTGTGTCTAACACATTGCCTGGCCATTGCTGAGAATAAAATTTCTTCAGGTGATATTAAGACAAACAATAAGTACAAGAAGTCATCAGAGAGTAATAGTGGGTCTGTTTAATACATATTCATTATATATTTTGCAGTGTTGTATTAGGTGAATAGAGAAAATTACATGAGACTCAGCATTTCAATTTAGATTTGGCTTGAAGAAAGTTTTGCTAAATGAAGTTGAAGACTTCCTTCTGCTGTGACTGCTGGAGCAAGTCCTTTGAACCACAAGAGAAAGTGCAAAGGATAAAAAATTATTCAGTACATCCATGTACTCTTGAGATTTTGAAAAACAGACAAAATTTCAGTACCAACAGATATTAGTTTATGTTTCTCCCTCCCTCTGAGGCCATTACAGAAGGCAGTGCTGGTTATGAATATATTTACTATTTAAAGTTGATGATAGAATACAGAAATTGATATGAAACATTATTAATAAAAAAAATATGTTATTGGTTATGCTTCCATTCTTTATGTTCCAAGGTGAAAGCAAAGCAAGAAACAGAACTGAAACTGAAGTTATTTGCTCCTCCTTATGTACCTATTGAATGGCTTTTCAGGTACCATTTTTCTTACATTGTACATTTCCTTTTTCTGTCCTGTCTGATGAATACACTGCATATTTTAGGCACTTTATCCTGAATTATATTTATTACCTGAAGTGGAATACTTTGGAGATGTTTATCCATTATCATCACCCACTCCACAAAGACCTCGCTTTAATGAAAAAGATAAAAGGTTTGGTCATGGATCAAGATTACCCAGCCAACAACAGGATTCAAGAAAAACAGGTAGAGTTTAAGAGAAAAGGTAGACCAATGTAGTGAAAGAAGATGATGAAAAAGCAAAAGAATAAATATTGTGGTTAAGATTTACAATAAAATAATACTTTCTTTTCTAATATCTATCATACAGACCAAAATGATCTCTCTTCACACCACATCCTTCAGACTGGGGGTCTGGAAAGAGTGATATAAAGCACGTGTTTTAGAAAGTTGTCAGAAGAAAGCTAAGTTTTAAGAAATCAGTAGTTTCTAATATCTATCGAATACTACTGACCAAACAGTATTCTAACTTCTAAAATAACAGTAATATCTTTCAAAGAGTGGTGGTTTCAGTTTGGATGTGTCCTTATCACTGTCAGGACTGAATTTCTTACAGAGGTTGGAAAGTCCAGGCTTGAATTTTGTGAGTGTAATCTGTATATTGTGATCATCACTGTCCTATCACAGAACTAACAAACATGGAAAGTAACGACCAACCAGAAGATACCAAACCAAGAAGAGACAGAACACAGGATGCTGGAATTCTTAAAACACTGAAAGACCAAACCACAGACTATGTGCACAAAACCCAAAGGTTAGTAAATAATGATTCTGCTGCATAATGGGTAATATTAATTCATAGCTACAAGCTTATTTTATAGACTTCAAATAAATGAAAGGAAATTGGGGAAAACCCCATTTCATTGCATGACTTTTCACTTGCTCCTTTGATTTAATCTTTAGCATGCAGCACTGCAGAACTAGCAGATCTATAGCTGATCCTGGTGAAAAACTGGATAATCAGGTGTGTTTTTCAAGGTAACATGTTCCTAGTAATCTTGAGCAATAAGTACAGTCCTCCACCTTAGAAGCAGTCTAATTTTATAAGACAGGTAGCTCATTATAAATATGAAATACACAAATGAGAGTAGTTGAGAAAAATTAATTAATGCACTGCTGCTTGGCAGATTTGCTAATGAAAAAAGGACTCTATTTCTAAAAAATGAACTCAGCAGAAGTTATACCTCTGGTTCCAATTTAACAGGAGCTAAATAAACAATTACAATTTCACTCTTATTAATGTTAGCTGATTTATTTTTTCCTATTTCTTGTCAGTAACATTTTATTGTTTTTACTGGTGACATTCTATAATTACATATTCCCTATGGGGTAAACTTGTCTTCTCTCAAGCCAAGCAAAACCTCTGATAAAAGCTGTAAAATCCTTTAAAATGTCTATCTGATATAGTATCAGAATAAGAACATGCATGATTACAGCATAATAACCATCACTATCAGCTGTTGCCTGTGAGCTCTTGTGCAGAAGTGATTGTAGTGGAGTCTTGTGAAAATAATAATGAAATTGAAAATCTGCTATTATAAATTTTAGTTTAGAAATTGGCAGTCCAGGCTTTGTGAATAAAGAGCCACGTGGCAGTTTTCAAGCCCATTATTCCTCGCCTTGCATGGGAGTGTCAGTAACTCAGGAGGTTTTGGACATAGGCAAGGACAATTAGCAATAGTCTATGTTTTTATCTCAGTGTTCTCTGTGATGTAAGCCTTCAGTGTTCTGATTTTATTTGGAGAAGTCCATCTGAAGTCCATCTGTTTGTAATTTAGTAATCATTTGTACTGGTAACATAATAAAATAGCTTCTATACTGAATTTAGATTCAGCCCTCTCATTCACTTGCAGGGCATATGTCTAAAGAAACTAATCAGGATTATCAGTGACTTGCTCACAACCCTGTCTTTTGACTCTCTAGGCAGATGAAAATGACCAAAGTCATTTTACTCGTCCAAAAGAATATGTTTCACCTCCTAGTCCACCTTTTCTGGCACTTTCCATAAATCCAGCTCAAGTTACTGCAATTCAGGCAACAAGTGAGTATATGATTCTAATAAATGGCAGGAAAGTGAGCATTTTATCAAGACTGAATAGTTAATGAAGACAGAAATACCTACTTTATGAAACAATTTGTACATACATTAAGTCATGGTATTGTTACAAACTTTCATTTGTGGTTGGAAAATTCCAGGCATTTATAATCCCACGGGCTGGTCACAGACCAGGGCAGGTTCCCAGTGCTGGAAAAATGCAGCTCATGAACTTAGGGATGGAAGGAGAAAAGGAGGGAGATCAGTATTGTGCTTGCTAAACATAATCATTATATCTTTAGAAACCAAGAGAGCAGAACAATTGCAACAAATGAAGAAAGACAGAAGGGACCTGGAAAAAAAATGGAGAAGAACTGATCACAAAAGCTAAAGGGCTACTGGAACAAAATAAGCTGAGGAGATACCATTTTTTGTTATGGTATTTGGAATGATTGAAAATGACAAGGAAACCAATGTGAAAACATTTATCTCCTTGTCAGTGACCTTCATTACAGAGAAGAGAGAGACATTTGCTAACCAATAGCTCCAAGAGCTTTGTATAACAGCATGCTGGAAAAAAAATCAAGGCTGCAATGTTTCCATCCACTTTATTTTATTGTGTCAGTCTTATAAATCTAAAAATATCCTGGCTTTTATAAACCTTTCAAGTTGTGTCCCATGTATGTACAGTGCCCAGAGAGCTATTGCAGGCTGCTTTGCTGTTGGAGACCCAGGGCAGCTGACATGGTCTAAACCTGCCTTTAGCTGAGGCTTACAGAGGTTTTTACTGTGTTGATGGGGCTTCTATTTATGCCAGCAGTTATTTTTTGTTCCTCCTATCTAATGGTGTTCAGCTTATGGCATAGAATTTACAAGCTTGTCGTGACAAGCTTGACAAACCTTGTTTCTTAACAGGGTAAAAATCCCGTGGAAATCCCACCCAAATCATCTTTGTAAAAATATTTTCCACTTTATACTTAAGCTATCCTCCCTAGGTCACATTCCAGTCATACAGAGATGAGGTTTAATCACTTCTGATGTTTTGAGAACATTCTCCTTGTACTTAAATACAGCTAAATCACCAGGAGCCTCAACTCTTATTTGTACCTTTGTTGAAGGGAGAAGACAAGCCAATACTTCCAGTTATGCTCTAAGGGCCTGGCTGCACTGCACTCTGCAACATGATGTTGTAGTTTAAAATAAACCAAACTTGGGGACTTGAAGCAGTGAAGTAGTAGCATGGAGCTGCAAGGCAAGCTAATTTACCCAGTGGAGATAAGCCCTAAATGGCTCCTTCATTCTCTAAAATTATGTTGTTACTGAGTTAGGAAAATAGAGGTTATTTCACAAGGATTCAAACAGCTTCTACAGGTTCTTTAAGAAGGATCTCTACCTCTGAATTATTATCAGACCTGTAGAGTTTCACAAGAAAATGCATTTGCAAACATGTTTCTTCACCAGGTACGAAGGGAAGAGTGTAGGCTCAGCAATCCATTCTGTATTGAACAGCCTCCTACAACTGCCATGCTGACAGTCACTCTCCGTGACATACCCTCCAGTCCTCCAACAGCTGGCTTATTCTGGGTAAGTTGCTGATTTCCTAAAACAAGCCTTGAAAGAAGGAATCATTTAAGACACTTTGCAGACCAGCGGACATGTGTGGCCACAAGACTGTCAAACCAGAGACAAGGGGATTTGTGTGCCAGCTTTTGATAGCACAGTAACGACCCGGGAGGAATTGTAGTCAAGTATAAAGGTAAATGTTTCCCATAATCTTGGCACTTCTGTATAAAACTAAGCTGTATAAAACTACAGTGCTAAATATTTGCAGCTCTGGACTTCAGGCTGGGCATAGATGTCATCACAGGTCCCGAGCACTTACCATGCAGCTGAAACCTGCAGAACAGCCAGGCTGAATGAAATTCAGGTTTTGGACCTTGTGTTACATCTCTAGTGGACAGATAGAGCCTTTGGTTGCAGGTGATGGTGTGAAAATTCAGTTGCATTCACAGTGAATGTCATTTTAATTAAGATTTTTTTTACTGATTGCTTTTTTTAAAGAAACCTACTGCCATGGTTTTAGTGTGTGCTTTGGCCAGCTGAATCTTGTGAGATTGGTTGGTCAATGCTCTCTCTTCAACAGACCTTAGGATAAGGTGAACAAGACCAAACAGTATCCCTGTTTTCCTGTGCAGCTCGTGAGGAATGGAAAAAGAAGGACTTTGAAACTAAGGAAGCTACCGTTTCACTGCAGGACACTCCAAACAAACTGCAACAGGATTTAGAGCTTGACCATCAGAAATTACTCTTGCAGTTGAAAGCCAGAGACAGCAGAAAACAACCAAGGTATTTGCTTGTACTGTTTAATCTCCCTTTTCACACAGCTTGGGTTGGGTGGGTTTTTTTGGTATAAAATTGAAAGAATAGTAACAAATTCATCACCAACCAGTGACTTGTAAACTAGCTTTAACAGCCAACTGAGATACAGAATTCCTTCTACTCATTCTTCTCAAAAAAGACTGAAGAAGTACTCAAGTCTAAGCATTTGACTCTGCTTTGTGTTTGTACAACACCTTCTCATAACAAACCCCCTGTTGTTCAGTATGATTAAGGAATTGTTCAGTTCTCCACCATTCCCATCCTCCCAAATGTCACGTGCAGAGGTAATTCATTCTAGTTCGATGGACAAAAATGGCTAAGGCTTTCAGAGTGGTTGCACCTGAATTATTGTGCAACTGTGAGTCTTGTGTTACACTGTTGGTGTCAAATCCCGTGAAGTTCAAAGAGGAATAAAGAAATCAAAGATAAAAGGGAGAAACACCCTTCCTAATAGTTGTATCTGCTCATTTTCTAAATTCATTAATAGAAGTCTGTGGGCAAATCTGAAGCTCCATAGGAAAATGAATTTTCCTTTCTTCTATCTGAAAGTCTATATAGACTCACAGACTGGTAGGGGT